>JAUCNO010000795.1:1668429-1682268 GCA_032353835.1 Enteromius viviparus
TCTGGCAGAAGTAGATGTTTTGATGTGAGAGCCAGCAATCTCACAGGTGAAACCAGGTGAAATGGTGCTAGTGAGTGATGGGGTTCCAATGAAAATGATCTCAGTTTTATCCATATTAAGTTTCAGAAAGTTTACATTTAACCATTCCTTAATGTCCACCACACAAGCTGAGATTTTTTCAATTTGGGCTGTTGGAGTGGGTTTGCAGATGGTATATAGTTGAATGTCATCAGCATAAAAATGGTAGTCGAGACCATGACGTTGTAGGATCAGACCAAGAGGCATTATGTAAATAATAAATAGTAGTGGGCCAAGAACAGATCCCTGGGGAACACCACACTTCAGGGGGACAGTGGGTGATCGAAAATCCTTAACAGAGATGTAGAATTGCCTGTTAGAAAGATAGGAAGAGAACCAGGTGACAGCAGTACCAGAGATACCCAGACCAGAGAGACGAGAAATTAATAAATCATGGGAAACAGTATCGAAGGCAGAGCTGAGATCAAGTAGCAGAAGAATAGACAAGGAACCAGAATCACCAGAAAGCAGTAGATCATTCACAACCTTAACGAGTGCAGTCTCAGTGCTGTGGAGGGGGCGAAAACCAGATTGAAAAGGGTCAAAAAGATTTTTAGCAACTAGAAAAGACTGGAGTTGGGTAGCAACAGTGCTTTCCAGTAATTTAGCTATAAATGGCAAATTAGAAATGGGACGATAGTTGGATAAAATTGAAGGGTCAAGGTTGGGTTTCTTGAGCACAGGTGTAACAGCAGCAGTTTTCTTTTGTTTTATTTACAACATTGTGAAAACAAGCTTTTAAAGTTGTTAACTTAAGGTAATATAAATTTATTTTTTTATTAAAATAAATCTAAAAGTAAAACAAATATACAACGCAGGTTTGTTAAATGTAAAATTAGAAATTTCATTTTGGCAACTAACTGAAATGTATTTTTAGCTAAAGCACTATAACGAAATCTTAAATAAAAAATAAATTGTAGTTAAATAAAAAAAATTATAATATATTCAATAAAATATATGAATGAAAGCTAATTCCTGATGCATTCAGAATAAATGAATACTATTAGTGAAATAACACGGAGTGTGATTTGTTAAAGCTTTTTTATTCTCTCTTTTTCACAGGGTGCCCGAAGTCTCTCTCATCTCAGTGTAGATTGGCCATTCGTAAACACCTGATACAGGTGAACAAGATTCAGTCTTTGGAGTCTCTGGAGATTCCACCCAGGCTCATCGACTATCTCAAACACAAGCCACACAAGAGTGCACTGGTTTACTAACAAAACCGATTACGCTCCACTGTGCCTTTATTAAAGGACAGACTCATTCACACACACATGGACTGGGCAGGTAGACCTTACACACATCTAGAGGCAAGGAAACGGACAGAAGATCTGGACTAATGACATGAAAACTGCTAACAACCCTGGTTTACATATATGAAGTGTTAAACTTGAACATCCAGATGATACATTAATTAGCTTAAATGTCTTTCAAATTAGGCTGTGTAATATTACCAGAAGTGTTGCTGTAAATGCTTTGAAACTATGCATTGTTATACAGCCTGTTCTGCCTTTTTTTTTTCAAACGAAGGTTTTCATTTCTCATGCTACATTCAGCAAGATTTTTTTTACTGTTTCTTTGTTTTGTTTTGTTGATCACTAACAGCTTGTTGACGGATATAAAAATGTTGGTAACTGGCTTATTAATCTTAATATGATATATAAAATCCATTGTGATGTGCTTGTGTCTGTGAATCTCTTGTTTAGAGCAGATGGACTGTTTCAACAGATGTTATGTAACCTCCATTGTGCATAAAAATGAAATGGAAATAATTTTTGTTAAAGTCCTCAGAATTATTGCAGATGTTAAAATATCTTGCTTGAGGATTATAAAGTATATCTAAGCTAAATTGGATATACAGTATTTAAGCAGGCCTATTTTAAAAAACACAATTCTGCTATGAATAACATCTGTCTTGTTTGTGTGTTCATAAAATTGAACAGCTGAACATCATTTTTATCTGTGTTTTCTTTGTTTACATTTATGGGGTATAGTATAGTTTGAGTTGCCAGTTAACATGTAAAGATTTATTGCAAAATTTATAAAATAGGATTATTGAACTAATGTAAAAAACTCAAAATATTTAACAGTTAGCCTAAAAGAGCCGAGATAAACAAGGCCTTACCAAATACAGACTATACCAGTGTCATTTTCACGTTTATTTACATGATGTAACAGTATTTATCAATATTTAGCTTAGCTAAATATTAGCTTTTATATTTTCAGTTTTTATTTAACTTTTAGTAGATTTGTTGTGTGCTTTTGTCATTATTATTTTTAGCATGTTATGTTTTATATTATTATATAAATTTTTTATGTGATTTATTTAAATGAACTTTTACATAAACATTATGATGCGAGAGACCTCTCATAAAATAAAATAAAAAGTCAGCAAAATAAAATAATTGGCTTTTGTTTTAGTAGTTTTCAAAATTCAGTTAAAATTCAACACAGTACGTTTTGCATGCCCAAAAATAGCAGACTTTTTTGGTGTTAGTTGCGTATATTATTTTATTGCATGGTTTTTTTATTGTACAGCCTCTTGCTATTGTGGCTTTTATTATCTTTACAACTGACCTCATATTTTTCCGTGCTTTTTATAGTGCATGCCAAGACGATTCGGTTGAGGCAAGTTAGACGTATCATTACCATGGTACTACACTACCCAAAATGCACAGAGCACGGAAACGCCGCCTGCCGCTCCAGCGCTCAACGAACAAAGTGAATCACAGCCGCGAGCTCCTGCAGCGCTGCGCGAGGACAGAGCACATCACTGCACGCGCGTTCAGAAAACATGGAAAAATAAGGCGAGTATCGTTAATGTTTCTATCTGTGTGCATTATTCACTCTTTGAATGTCTACGTACGTGAGCGTACGAGCAGAAACAGCTGTTTGCGTATTGAAGTTTTTATAAATCAAGCGGACGCGAGCTGGTTAGCGTCTGGGCTAGCGCGCATCTGTTACGCGTTCATTCGCGGTGATGGTGTCCAGCTGGGGACACTGCGTGTAGTCATTTGATAGAAGTTCTTTTCAATACGAGTAACATTTTCAGTTTAGTAATTGGTGTAAGTGGTCCATGGGGTGTAGTTCTTTGGACTGCACACTATCTATGTGTTTCTCCTTTGTTTATGATGCACATACAGTGAGTGTTCAGGCCCGTTGGCTTCAGTCAGCTTTTGTTTTGATTGTAGGTTTAATACAGCGGAACTTCACTCACGTTAAGTGTTGCAATGCATGACTTATTCATGTTTTAACACTGTACTGTCATCGATTTTGTTCATGCAAATTGTTAGCATGTCTGTCTCTGTGGTTAAGAATTATATATTGTTCGAATTCTACACCTATTTGAGCAAATGTAACTTACTTTATAGTACATAGCCCAGTGAAAAACTGCATGATTGAACATTTTATTCTTGGCGATAGCTGTAACCAGTGAAAATACAACAAATGCTCATTAAAATATGATAAAGTAACAGGTCAGTATCACATAAGGTATTGTTTTACAAATATAATTGAGGATAAAACAAAAAAAATCAAACATGCATGTGTTTTTGATTTGCTAAATTTAATGGGAATAAATTATTAAATAAATTCTATATGGTGAATCATTAAGGCAGTGTGTTTTCTTGTAAGGCCACTGTAGAGTTTAGCTCCAACTCCAATTAAACAGCCATAAACAAGCAAATAAATGTCTTACTAGTCATACTAGAGACTTCCAGGCAAGTTGGAGCTTAAGTCTTTAGCCTGGAATACACTACAAGATTTTTGCCCCGATTTTACACGCTAGTTGAGGAAAGTCAGAGCCAGTCTACAGATTGATTCCACATAAAATAGTTATTATGGTGATAGACATTGATTCTATTCAGTCGGAGGAAATTAAACATCTTTTCATTATTTTCAAACCCATTTTTTCATGCATCTCCTAGCAACAAGGTGTACGTTTCTGCATCAGTTTAAATGAATGATGCCTACTGTTTTAAAAATCTGTTTAGGTTTTAAAAGTTGTGTTTTGTATTCCAGCCTTTACTTGCATGCTACTTTTTATGGAGCTTTGACACAAACATAATTTTTCACACTGATTAAACCAGTTTGACTGTATACTGTGACTCCAATATAAAACCGTTGCACTAAAACAGACCAATAACTGTTAAACAAAATTTTGGTCACAAATATACCTGGCTTTAAATGAGTTGGGACATTCTAATACGCTTTAAGCAGTAAACAGTGATTCTGAAAGACCAAATTTCAGCGTTGTATAAGTTTTATGACAAAG
Organism: Enteromius viviparus; assembly: GCA_032353835.1. Classification (NCBI taxonomy): domain Eukaryota; kingdom Metazoa; phylum Chordata; class Actinopteri; order Cypriniformes; family Cyprinidae; genus Enteromius; species Enteromius viviparus. The sequence goes on from JAUCNO010000795.1 coordinate 1,672,781, forward strand.
TGAGATTTAGCCTAGTTGGTGGCAGGATTTAATTTTGTGTTCTATCACAAAGCCCTAAAAGTAATTAATTAAAGGGATAGTTAACCCTTATACTGAACACAGAAGAAGATATTGTAAAGAATTTTGAAGAACAAAATAGTTTTAGGACTGCTTGATGTTTTTTTTTTTGGATAAAAGCGTCTGGTAAATTAATAAACGTAAATGTAGTTGTTGGTCCCCATTGACTTTCATAGTAGGGAAAGAAATATAGCAATCAATGGAGATCATCAACTGATGTCCAGCATTCATCAAAATATCTACTTTAGTGTTCAGCATAATAAACGTATACATAAAGATGTGACATAATTAACTTTTTTGGTAAACTATTATTTTAAAGTTTAAATCTTTTTTGCAAGGTCATATTTAGCATTTGTGCAAATGAGCATCTTAAACATAGATGTACAGAAACAACTTTAAGCATTTGAATAAATGAACATGTAATATATGATAAGTAAATAATAATACATATGTAATAATTGTTTTTTTTCGGGTGTTCCGAATGATTTGTCTTAATTTCTGTTTCTTTTACAGGTATAAGATGTCTGATAAACACAGTGCACATACCTTCCAGCCTGCCTCTCAGGGTGGAGTATTTACTACAGATATGCTCCATTAGCCACAGTCATCTGTGTCGATATGGAGACCGCCACAGGAAATGAGGTTGTAGGTGCAGTAGGGGGTCCACAGTCAGACTCTGTTTCCCATGACAGCCCTCAAACTCAGTCACCCCCTTCTGTGAAAATACGGAAGTCGGCTTTCAGGTTTTTTGGTGGTCGGAAGAGCATCTGTGTTCTGCCCAGCTTTTTCGGTGGCCGTGGCAGAAGTCAAAGAAAGGGATCATCAAAAACAGGTGTTACGAAGAGCCAAACATATGATGGGGTGAGCAGAGCATGCTGGGAAGATTTGGGCAGAGGTAGCAGTGAGGCAGCCTCAGGGGACTTTGAGTTTTGCGCCTCTAGTGACCCTCAGAAATCACAGGAGAATCACGGGAAGTCTCAGTCTCTACCACGACAACGCCGAGGCCTTCGGGGTCTTTTCAGCAGCATTCGGAGACACAGGAAAAACAAAAATGTTGAGCTAGAAAAGAGCGAGGCACTTGAAATGTCTTCAAGCTTTCGTGCCGAAACAGTGCCTGGTGCCCTGCCGAGCGTCAGTGACCGTAGCAAAGAGTTGGTGCCAGATGTGCCTAATCAATCCGCGAGCAGTGAATCTAAACTGCTGTTAGCTACCACTGAATGTACGAAAGATGTAACGCTAGTGCCTGAGAAAAGGAGGAGCAAAGTGGAGGTGGATAAGAGGAAGAAAGCAAAAGATGAGGAGGATAAGGAGGAAGAGATACAAAATGCGAGACAGGAGGTACTGACGACATATCATCAGCCCTTGTGTGCCGAGTCAGAACTGGACCGTTTGGCTGAGCAGAATGTGGACGTTCCTGACAGGGAGCCTCCAGCTGTATCCTGCTCCTCTGAAAACTTAATCTTCGGTGACGTTTCATCATTGAAAAGCTTTGATTCACTGACAGGTTGCGGAGACATCATTGCGGACCAGGATGATGTCAGTGTCGCCGAAAGTTCGGTGTCTGCCGAGAGAGGCAGCCGGAATGCAGGAAAACGGAGCTCATGCTTTGTCACGTATCAAGGTGGAGGGGAAGAGATGGCAACTCCTGATGAGATAGATGCAGATTACTTGCAGAGCTTGTGGGAATCTGAAACTAGCAATGAAGTTTGTTATGTTCCATCAGACATGGGCTCGGATAGCCCTTCGCTTACTCCCGATCAGCAGATCAGCTCCATCCGTGCCACCTCCAACAGCAGCCCACTGGGAATCACAGAAACGGCCCTCACCCCTGTCGACCTCTTGAGCCCACAGAGTGATCGGCAGGAGTCTGTTCCCAACAGCGATGAGGGATACTATGACTCAACCACCCCAGGTATGGAGGAGGAGAACAGAGAGCGTCCGCACCAGGAAAGGCTTCCACGGGACAGCTACAGTGGAGATGCTCTTTATGAACTTTTTGAACCTGATGATCGTCTACTCAGCCCTGCTCTTCCTCCCAAGGATGCCCACTCATTTATTGGTGCAGATAAGAGTCCGACAAACCCTCTGTATGCCCTGGCATCCTCAGCCCTAGAGACAGGAACAATGGAGACGGAGGAGGAGCGTCTGAGCAAGATCCAGCATGCCCTTCTGTGCTGCGAGCTCCAGAATCTTAGAAGCCCATCAAAAGATCAGCTTCTGATCCAAACAGACTGCTTCTACGATGATTCAAGCCTTTCCACTGGCAATAGTAAGATGGTTTTGGAAGAAGCCATGAATCAGTGTTATCCTCAATCACCTTCGAGATCCCAAGCTGTAAAAGAGCCAGGCCCTCTTAGCAGGGGTCCGATCCAGGGGACTCCATTGTTTGCTGATTCAGGGTTTAGTCCGCATGTTGCTGAAACCTCCAGACGGCAGCCTCAATCTCAGAACCAGAGCCCATTACTACCCACCAGAGGCTGCAGTCAATCCCAAGAAGAGCTGATGGTCTGCTTCTCTCAAGCACTTGTAGATTTCACAAAAAACACCCGGCTTTACCGCAACTCAACTGAGAGTCTTGATGGCTCAGAGTCGAGTTCTCCTTTCGGGCCAAGTCTGAGTGCCCTGCCCGCCATTGTCACATTTGATGTTGTTGACATGGAGAATGAGGGTGAATGTGAGCAACAGACTGAACTTGTTGAGGAGGAGGAAGAGCTAGCGTCTCCTTACGAACCCTTCGAGGATGATGGCTGTTACCTTCAGCAGGACGCCTTTGCTGAGTGTGACCAGCGTACCTTTGATGCCTACGAACAAAGTCTCTTGCTAAGTAACGCTTGGGGCATTGCTAGCCTTCCTCGCCACCTCAGTTTAGGTCGACCGTGTCCTCCCGTCCCCGCCCCATTAGCACTAAACCGCCGCAGTCGCTCTCTTGACACGGACAGTCTTGAGTTTCAGACGAGTGAGCTTTACACCAACTGCGACTCACAGCGTAGGACTGCTGATTGTAGTGATACGGCATTACCACGACAGTCCTGCAGGGTCACTGTTGATAGTTGGAGGCGGGGCTATGGGTCCTCCAACTCTTCCCAGCAAGAAGCAAAGTTGCCACACGTGGGCCAATCAACTGTAAGACCTTCACATCTGCCCCTAAAGAACAACTGCCGCAATCGTAACCTCCCTGGATCCGCTAGAGCCGATGGTGATGGGGAGATTTTATTTGGGGGAGGCGATGCGCTTTACCCCTGCAGTTACCCCCCTACAGGTATGCAGTGGAAGAATCGACCTGTCGGGGTCACTCAAGGTGTGCCCCACCTTCGCTCTGAGCAATCGACAGACCATCGAGAAATTCCCATAAAGAACCGGAGGGGGGAAATCGAGGGTGGCTTCTCCCCTGCACCACCCAAATTATGAACAGTGTCCAAGTAAAACAATAATACAAATAGACAAGTCTCGTCGCCAAAGACGATGCTGGATGTTTACTGACAGTCTTGAATTGTATCCCACTCACACACACTGTAGTTGCTGTTACTGCCGGATAAGCTATTGTATTCTTTTGTGATGTACTGTGTAGTTTTTGAGCAATGTTTTAGTTTCTGTGAGTTTAAAAGGACTTGTATTTGTACCTGTATTCGTTACAGCATTACTCAGCAGGTGCTGTCTATATATAGATGCCATATTGCTTTGCATTTATGTAGCCAGGTATCGCTATCGAAATTGATCCGTTTGGTTTTGGATATTTTTTAGGTTCATTTGCAAAAAGACTACAACATATACATGACTTATTTCAGCATAAGAAGGAATACCTTCATTAGCACATTGAAACCAATATCATTGTTCAAGTATCAAAGTTAGTTTGTACAAATGCTTTTTAATACGACTCTTTTTTTAAGTCATAAATATGCTGTATGTTTCAAGGTTTTAATGTTTAAACATCTCGTTGAGCTAGTCACATTTCTTTTATATTGCATTTTTTAGCTTTTGGAATAGCACATGCTACTTTCATAGGACAAATGCCCATTAAACGAGTGGCATTTCGACCAACATCCTTGATACACTTCTGTACTTTATTTACTGAAGGCTTAAGGATTTGAGTATAGTATCTGGTTTGTTTCCTTTTGTGCTGCTAAACAGTAAGTGATTGTTTGGGATTGCATAATGTACTGTATTAACTGTATGGTTATCTGGTAATTTGAGTATTCTCTGCATACATTCAAGTCAGATTTGGCCTAAAGTCTTCAGTAAATATGATCAGTGTAGTTGATAATCAAAGGGTACTATCTTGAGTCATTTGAGACAGAATGTCAGTAAAGCCTTTAATGACGTTATGTGATTGTTCTGTGCTGTTGTACTACAGTCACGATCATCTACCCTCATCAGAATGCCAAAGTCAGATTAATGCACTTACCATTTTTACCAGGGCGTATGTTCAGCTCTTAAGAATGAATCAACCTTTGTGTTTCCTTGCAGATACATCCAGTGCTGTACTAGAATTAATGCTTTTGCTTGCATTTGGTACATTTGTGTGATTGTCCATACCCCATTTTTAGTGGTATCAGAAAACCAAAAGCGTTTTTTCCCTTTGTTTTGTATTTTAATACACATGGATGTACATACACAGACAAAGAATGTTAGAACATCAGTAAAACTTGACATTCATTAGCCTCAATATGTTGTCGTTTTCAAAAGGTTTAAACATATCAACCACATCGCACCCTGGACGCAATCTCTTTCCACACTCGATTCCAAACTGACTGGAAATAAACCCTTAATAGACATCAGTACTGCAAGTTTGTGAGTGTTTTTTATTTTGAAGTGCTGTATTTTCTTATGGCGGATGATTTGTTAATGGTGCAGCTTTAGATCATTATTTAACCTTGTTGTATCAGTAAACCCTAAAATAATTTTTGAGTGTGCTTGAAAAAGATGTTTTACTTTACTAAAGAGCTTCTGGTATTTGGGACCATCATGACTTTGGATGTTTTTTTTTTTTATTGTACTCTTGTACTGTGAGTATTAGGATTAGCAGAGAACAGACACAATCCTGATGTTAGTGAAAAATTTAACTTTGCTCTATTAAGACTGTAATATCTATTTTGACGAAAGAGAAATGACTGTTTAAGCTTATCCTGCACTGTAATTCTGTTTTTGATGGGCAAATGCATTTTAGATGCGGCACTTATTGGTGAAATAGCGTTTGTGCCTTCTTATTTCTTCTGAGCTATTAGGCATTGCCTTATTAGTAGAGCTGATGCTGTATTTGATTGACAGGTGGTCTCCGTTCTAAAGTCAAGAAGGCTCCGGTTGTCATGGAAACTGGTTGAAGCTGTCGTGCACGTCTTACTGTTATGAGCTGGGAAGAGCAAAATAAATGTAGGCAATTCGTGACTGACAGCAATTGATGTGTTATATTGTCTTTTCCAGCCTCCACTCTCGCTTCTCCCTCCCCCCCATACATGTCAGTATGTAAATTATATATATGAAAACGCATCAGCGACCACTTGAGCTTCACCGCAGGTTTTGGCTCCCTCTACTGGTTATATTGCGTATAACCACTATATTTATATTTTACAATATAACATAAAAAAATATATATTTAAAACCATCTTGTTAATTTTATTTTAAACATATTCATCTATGGGCCTTACTATGTTTACATATGACGACAATTTAGGGTAATTAAGACTGTGTAAAACCTGTTAATAAATCAAGGCCCGGTTTCTTATATGGCTTAGACTGTAAACCAGGGGCCTGTACCATGAAGCTGGTTTAGGTGGTTAGCTAGGTAAGTTTAAGATTAGTTTACGCCAACCCTGGGTTTTAGGTACCTCGGCTTCAATTGGTGTTCATTGCTATGGTAATTTGCGCTGCATGGCTAACCTGCTCCAGGGCAGGTTATGTTCTGGGTTAGAGATCTCAAAATGAAATTTGACTAATCAGCTTCCAGCAAGGTGACACATGTCTGATGCAATAAAGCCACTCCCCCAGCTTCTCTTACTTCAGATTAAAGGAAAATTGTTTAAAGATAAAATCATCTGATTTTTAGGTATTGTTATTTTTATAATTCCATTATTATGTATATAATCATTATCTCCTTAATCCATTACACATGTCAGTTAAGTTTAATAGTAATTAGGCTTTTAAATTAATATAAACATAGATAGTATGCAGTATAGATAAGTAAACATGACTACGTATGAGTTTACATTTTTGAGTGTTTTACCTATAGTGTTTTTTTTAGTGTTATACTTAGAAGTATTATCAACTTAACAGCTTACTTGCACGGTTTATTTTTGTTTTGTTTTCCACATTCATTGATAGATCGTTTCAACATGCTGTGTGAATGTTCTTCATATTGTTCAATCTTTTAATCTTTGGTATGAATGACTCTCTTACGAGAAGTGAGTTTTAGTTTAAGGCATGTGATTGGCTGCTCATTGCTGATGTCACGCGTGCTACATTAACTCAGGATCAAGCCTTAGTTGACAGAGAAAGTTGATGACCAGCTTACCAACAAACCCAGATTGCATAGGTTTGGATTTGTCAACCCTAATACTGTAACCCTGAGTTTGTTCATCAACATTCATGGTACAGGCCCCTGGATTCGGCCGTAGTTCAATTTAGACATTTAAGTCGTTTTTTCACAAAATGTGATCAGAAAAAAAAAAAACAGACACTTACTGCTGTGCTAGCAGTTACACAAAGTGACTTTCCACAAATGATGAACACATGAAAAAATGTAAAGAAAACATGACAAACAAAACACTCTGCATTGATTTTTCGTGTGCTAGTCCACTGCATTAGGGGGCACTCTCACCATAAAACATCATCTAAAACAACTGGACTGCATTTATGTTGTTATATCTTTGGTGATAAAACAACTTACAAGCTTGAAGATGCAGGTGAGTCACATTGTACAACTTGTTGTTATAGATTTATGGAGGAAAAGTTACAAAGTTGAACTTTTAAGAGCATTTGCAGCACATCTATTAACATACGTGAGCTTGTCTGTGTCTGTGTCTTCTGTCCTGACCTCAACCAATCAGCACGCAGCGTTCCATGGCATCACTGCAGGATGCATTCCCAAGGGTTTGCTATGCAAGGCAATATTGAATTACTAAGAATAAAACCACATGATCCAGAGTTTGTTTATTGTCCTCTCTGTGGTTTAAAATTGACTGGGAATGACTGTCATGTTGACACCATCATCTGTTTGTCTGAACTGAAACAGATGGCTGGTTTACTCAACTCTGTTACACTGTTAAGTGCACACGGTGTAAGGTCATTTGAAGAAAGGTGTATTCCACGAGATCCACACTAGTTTTGGCCCACAACCAGAACTGTACAGTGGCCAGATTTCAATATGACCTATTTCTACGTGGTTTGTGTGAGCATGTTGATGATTCCTCCATTGGCACGGCGCTGTGTGATGAGTCTCTTTCTCAGGAGAGAGTATATTACATAAGCCTTCAGTCTCTTTCTCTCGCTCCCTTAACAACCTTGGCATTCATCCCAGATGTCATACACACACATGGGTATTAGAGAGTTTGTATAGACAAGCTTGTTCTGTTGTTGTTTTTGCGATTGTCTCTTTTTCTTCATCTTGAAAGAGGGAGAAGCTATTAGCAAGAACTACTTCTTTGAACTTGGTGCCAGTATCATGTTTTTGGACAATAGTACTATTATGGTAGTGCAATGGTATTCTATTAGAGCCATGTGAATAAGCAGTGTGTAAATATGGATGTAATTTAGTGCCATTATATACATCAAAATGCCATTGATGTAGCATTTATGTAGTGTATTGCAATATACATTTGTGCAGTCATTTTGAATATTTTATGTTAATTGTGCTTAAACAAATTTTTTGATTTAAGCTCAAATATTTTTAGATTATATTTAGGTCATAAGTTTACATCAAAATATAATTATAATGTTGTGTACCGCTTTGCAATGTATTTTATTATTATTATTATTTATTATTAACAGTAAATACTATTTTTAGGTATTTGGTTTAAGATCAGATTTAAAATTGTTTTAGAAATCGTGGAGAACCATGCAAATAGGCATTTTATGAATATGATATTAAGTATCATTTTACATCAAACTTTACTGCATGTAGTGTTTGAAACTGTATTTCAGAAATAATCATGTTTAATAGTAATCTAGTAGTTTTTTTCATAGAATATATGGAGAACCCTAATAATAAGCCGTGTATATGGAGATCATTAAGTATACTTCTGTTTACTTTCTCTGCACTATTTAAAAAAAAATCTTAATAGGAATAGTATATTTTAGATTTTACATATATTTTAGTATTTTTAGAAATACAAAGGAAGTAACCATCACTAATTATTCATACCTGTGCAAATGTAAATGTCATTGGCCTGGACCTCTGTTTATCTACAGATATAGAGCAGGACTTATATATTCCACATAATAATAGCAAGTATAGCCCCATGTTTTATTTATGAAACTTTGAGCTCTCTTCTCATCTGATTTATTCATGACTCACACATATGCCACAAAATACACTATTCTAAATAGTGCCTAGGGAACGAAGTAAAGCTTATGAGGACTGTGTATGTGTGTGCGTGTATATATATATATATATATATATATATATATACATAAGATGCCTAAAGGTTAAAACTGCATGAGTCTGAGAGGACATATTGTCTCCAAAAGCTTTTATACACATACACACCCACTCTGTTCTACACACATTTGCCCCAAACACTAGTCCATTAGTGACATCCTAACTCGCACACTGTCCTGCCTTGGTTTTAAGCTATGAATACACTCTTACGTATGCAGGAGCTACATCACAGAAAACCTCGGGACACACAGAGGGAAGTCGGGGGGGAGGGGGATCTTGTGATCCCCAGAATGCTCGTTACATCATCTCTGCTGCTTCATTGCATAATGTAGCAAAATTATATATAAATATGAAAGTCAGCTAGAAAGACTCTGGATTTGGGTTCTGCGTGTCTCTCTGTCTCTGTACAGGAATTTGAGATTGAGCTTTCCTGCAGGGTTCTTTTGCCCTCTAATTGTTTTAAAGAAAGGGTGATTGGATAGATGTTTTGGCTTCGCTTTCAAGTAGTACAACAAGGAATTTACATGGGAAGTTGTCAGTGTTCCCGCAGTGTGATATAATAAGACTGTACAAAACAACAAAGAGACTCTTTTATGCATAATAACTTGCACTATGTTTAAGGCATACGTTTTTATCAGTTAGCGAATTCCCCCGGAATCAAATTCATTAGGACCTTAATGTTAGTTTATTCATGCTTATATAATTATTTATGCACCTCGTATTGAGAGACTGCATGGAATGTTTAAGAAAATGCATTTTAGTAAGCTACATGAATATTACAAAAAGGTGCTTTCAAACAATTAATAGCGATGAATCACTTTCAAAATGAAAGTTTTTGTTT
>JAUCNO010000795.1:1707244-1722758 GCA_032353835.1 Enteromius viviparus
GAAAAGATATAATAAAATATTTACAAAAATGTGAGGGGTGTACTCACTTTTGTGAGATACTGTATATATATATATACGGTATGTGATGTTAGTACACTGAGATTAAGGAGACTGTGTAAAAAAGCGGTATAGTGTTCACTCCTATATTTGATATTTGTTTGATGAGTTGAATGTTTACTGTCAGCCAATCTCTATGTGACTCACTCACCTCAATGATACCAACCCCGTGACTGACAGAACACACCCCTCCGAAATACGCCAGGCTGCTCCGAGCGTAGTGAAACGTCACGTTACTGCAGACACACATACACAGAGGGTCCGTTACACACACTTGTGTGTGTGTGTGTTCAGTTAATATGAAAACTCGTGAAAACTCACGAGAAGAGGTGCACTGCATCTGCGTGCTGCCTGATGTGCTGCTGTCGGTATTTGGAAAAGTTTCTCAGCATTTCAAAGGGAATGACGCTGACAGGAATGTGATCCTTTTCTGTCCAGATCTCCACAGCCACCAGCACCACGCGAGTGTTCAGATGTTCTTTGAAGATCTTCCATCACAAAAACATACAGAGCACTTACTCACTTCCTGTCTATTATAAATATAATTAAAACTAAAGTATGAAGAAATATTTGATAGTTTATATATTACAAATATTTATATAAATTATATAAATATATATGGGGTAAGCAAACTAACATATTTCAAACAGAAGAACAAGAATACCCTGCTCAACCCACTGGCAGATTATTTTGTTTGTTTCAAGTAAAAACTCACTTTTAAAAAAAAAATTATAACAATTATAACAAGACTTTGACAGTGGAGCAGGCGCGAACAGGATATTTCCCCCAGTTACGCCCCTTCATGTAAACAGGGCTAGGGGCCCCCAGATTGTCCTTGATTTTCACTCGACGACAGGTTTTGAGAAATTGCAGACAAATGCTAGAGTCACGGGCAAATCAGTGCTCGTTCACGCGAGTGACAATCACACAGTGTGAATTATCAAAGACGCGATCTGAGAGAATTGCCGACATGTTGCAGACACCTGTGAGATATTTGGCATGCTAAATATCTGGACCTGTTGACGATTCAAAATCATCCGTGTGAAATGTGTTCTGACTGAATAACTTTGGCGATTATTTACAGCCAACGAGAGAGCAACATCCAGGGCAACAGGATTTTGGGGGAGGAGTTACGAAGTTATAGATGGTAAATATCCTACTCTATAATCTTTTCGTTGAGAGAACATGCAATTTGTATGACAAGCTTCTTTTGCTTTCTATCAATTTTAATAATAATCCCAGTCTCGCACACGTTACCTCGCGTTGTTCCCATGTCACTTCTCGCGTGTGTTTGGCACTGAGACAAAGTTGTTGCCGATTTATCCTGTTGTAAAGTCATGCAGTGTGAAAGCCCCTGTCGTCGATCCATCATTCAGTGTGAACACAGCAGCGACTGAATGCTACCCAGATAGTCACGCAGTGTGAAAAGATCTTTGATGCAATTACTTGTGCAGTCTGAACTCGGCTTAACATGTGGCATCTTTTGTGCCCTCCAGTCCGTTTATTTAAAATGTAGCCGTGCGGTTTGAAGTGCGACACGCTAATTTTTTTCAGATAAATGGAAATAAATATATTTCAACTTTTCATAATGCAGCAAGTGCACCACGGGTCATGTGACAAGAATTAACCAATCAGCTTCATTCTTTTCCGTAACAACAATTTAGTAGCAGAGCTATTGCAAGTAGCTGAAAAATCTATTTATCCTTTGCTGAAATGTCGGAGTCTTCAAGTAAAGCGCAGATCATGGTTGCTTAGAAACGGCAGAAGATGCCGGAGCTTGAGCGCCCAAACTCTTTGGGAAAAAAGGAGAAAGTGGCGAGCCTAGCGTTTTCCACGCAATTTTAGGTGCGTTATGTGAATGGCCTCTAACGCTACCTTTTATTGCTGTTTTTAGTGTTAAGAATGACATTTTGGATGCCACAGACTTTTTTTAATTTTCACATTAAGTTCACGTGCTATCTATAGTCTACTTTGTGTTTAATCTTCTTTATGTGTCCACAAACCTAGCTCTATATTGTTAGATAAATTATTAACACGAACAGTTTTTAAATGATGTTGTAATAACAGTCAAACTCACAGCATCCACCAGGTTGACCACAGACTTGGCATGGTTGCGTGTTTGTTGCTTGGTCCTAATTCTCTTAAACTGTGGGAGAATATTCACAAAGGTACAGTTATATGAACATTACATCAAAATATGAAGCAAAAACTCCAACTTTAACACACTTAAATCCACATTTACTGAAGTCCATCATCACTAATCCCGGATTGACTGCTAAAGATTCAATCAGAGTGTCCTCTAGTGGAGACGAACAACAGAGAAGGGCATGAACAAGACCGGACAAACAAGCTTATCAAACTATAGTCCCACTCCTATCCAGATAACACAACTCTACCATTAAACTCAAGTGTTCTTAACTCTAATGAATAAAGACTTGTAGTGTACTTCAAAGTTTATAAGTAGCATACATGTTTAAAAAACTGTATTCTACTTGCAGATAAAACAATATTAATGAAATCAAAGGCACCACGTTTACTTAAATGTTCCTTTAAAACACTTTTTTAAATAATGTCAAAAATGTAGAGGAAAAATCATTATGTATCAGTCATATCATAATCAGTTTTTCTGCTTTAAATAGGTAGGCCTTAGGTTGGCCAACATACTAAAGCATATGATATGTAAAATACTGGATTATACATTTAACAACTGTGTTATTCAGTATTATAATTATTATATTTAAAATGCATGCTAATAAACTGCAGCTTCATCATTACATACATTCATTAATTAAATTAAATTAAATACATAACATACAAGTTTAAAAATAAGCCGTATTGACATATATCTCAATTTATCATAAATGCCTGTCAGTATATTTGGCAGCAGTTTAGCTATATTTCAAAATTATTGAAATTATGGAATTACATAGAGTATATACAGATCTACTTAAGTCATAGTGAAATGTGTCAAAAAATAGAAATTAATATGCAGTTAAGTGTCCGAAAACATTACATTGCACTTCTAATTCAGTATATTATTTCCATTATAAGTACTCTTATTTAAAAGTATGCTAAAGTTTACTAGTTCTTTACAAAGGCTATTAGAAGCCCAATGATACTTTTACATACAGTGCTATTACTGTCACACAGTGTTTAAAACCCACCATGCTGTGGTCAATGACAATCATCAGTTCAATGTACTTCATCTCCTCAAACACGTTCCTCGGCATCTGGAAGAGAAACAGGTTAATACAGCCAAAAACTTGGCTCAGATGATTTCCTATTAAACAGAAAAGTGCTTTCATACATCACAAACTCTCATACTGAGCTGCTTGGACTTTCGTGGGATGACAAAATGTGCATTGTTCTGAATCAAAGTTCTACAACATACTAATTTAATTTATGAGCTTTAATTTAATGAATGGTCTCAAGACTGGCTGCTTCCTGCTCCCTGTGCATGCAGTATTTCATAGAGACAGAAGAGCACAGAAACTATTGTCCAGATGTTTGTACTCAGCGGCGGAATGGCAATAGGGATGACTGGGACTTTTCGCGGTCGGCCGAAGGATTTACACAGCAGATCAAAAATTGAGCGGGCGCGAGGCGAAACGCATATCTTTGTCATGGTTAGTTTATCCTGCAGGACATTCATGGTCATAAATTAAAAAAAAACAATTTGATATGTTTGTTTGTTCTTGAATTCCCCTTGGGGATCAATAAAGTATCTATCTATCTATGTATCTATCTGTCTATCTATCTATATATAATGTAGAATGGAACAAAGCCTCTTAGGAATGTGGGATGCGTTTATCTAATGAAACGATTGCAGGTAATATCTACTGTATTTAAAATAAATGAGCGTCCCCAGAGGCGGTCCCGGTCGTCCCGATTGCCACTCTGCCCCTGTTTGTAGTCAAAACGATGTTTTGTTGTTGTTGCTTCAGAAAGTTTGTCCACCATGAAGGTATATAACAAATATTGCAAAATGGTAAATTATGAAATAGGTTTGTATTTGAATATATTTCACAATGTAAATAATAAAATTTTTAAGTGTCACGTGAAACACCTCTTATAGGAACACTCCACTTATTTTGGAAATAGGCTAATTCACCAATTCCCCGAGAGTTAATAAGTTGAGTTTTACTGTTTTGGAATCTATTCAGACGATTTCTGGGTCTCTCGATAGCACTTTTAGCATAGTTAGCCAATACCAATAGCATTGAGCAAATGAAAAACAAAGGAAAAATATCAAAACTTATTTTTCATTTTTGAACGCGATGCTACTGGTCTAATCAGGTCCAACGATCTATGCTAAGCTATGCTAAAAGTGCTCCCGCCAGACCCCAACAACAGCTGATTAGATTCCAAAACAATAAAACTCACCTTATCAACTCTGGGGGAGTGTCAGCTAAAGACTGTTCATGGCACTCCAGCTCTAGAACTCCTTTTGTATGTGTTTGTCTCTTCTTGCCATTTTCAGGACTTTTATGTTGAAACTGTTGTCACTGCCCACCTCATTTGTCCCTGGGCTTCCCGTAGCATAAAAGCCCCTCTGTGTTTGTTATTGTCACGGTTTGTTATTGCCTGTTCACGGATCTCCGCTTTGCCTCATCCACCGGACTCTGATTGCCGATATATGCCTGACCCTGAGCGCCAAAAAATACTGTAGCATTTGAACCTGAACGCCTTTCGTCCTCATTCATGACAGAATGAACCGTCAACTAGGGTTCAGCAGTGGGTTTTATCAGGGCTCACACTGAGACTATACATCGCCTCGTAGGCAGGATTCTATGCCAGTTTCTCTGTCTCGTTTGTGTTTCAGCGTGGACGCGTCATTGAGGACTACATAGAGGAATTTATCTCCATTAGTCACCACGTTAAAGCAGAGAAGGACTTTGTCAAGGACTGTTTTATGTGTGGTCTGGATTTCTATGTGCTCGACCAAGTGCACTATGAGGACCCGAGCTGGTCGCTCGCACAGCTCATTGATGAAGTGCTTTCCATTTCTGGTTCGCCTTTAACCGTTAAGGAGGTGGAGGATGACGATCATGGGAAGCCGCGCAAAATGGCGGCCGATCGTGAGACGCAAGCGCACTATGGATGACGATCATGAGACGGCATCAGATATGTGGGAGGATCTACCCAGCCTGTTGCATCCAGACTCCGTGCAGTCATGTCAAACACCATCGGTTCCAGTAATGCAGCCAGGTAAGCTGTTATCTGTCTCTGCGGTCTCTAACCTGCAAAAAACGGGTCCCAGCCCCGTTTCATGGTGTAGCGAGTCATGTAGAGCACAGTTGGTTCCGGTTTTACACCCAAAGAGGCTGTTTCATGCTCAGTCTGTCCCAGTTATACAGCCAGGAGTACTGTTTCCTGCCCAGCCGGTTCAGGTTTTACAGCTCAAGGAGCTGTCAGCCATCTTAGCTAACCCTGAAATGCTAGTGACTGGTTCTGACATCACTTCACAGTGAGAGGGGCTGTGTATTGTCCAGTCGGTCCCGGTTATGCAGCCTGACGAGCTGCAGAAGGTCCTCATGGCGCCTATTCCGCACAGAACGGGTCATAACCCCGTTACATGGTACGAGGAGCCGTGTCCAGAGATGACGGTCTGCGATTATGGGTGCGTGTGGCCAGACCCTGTCTGTGATCACGATCTTGTGTGGCCGGATACGCCAGACCCTGTCTGTGATCCGGACCTTGTGTGGCCGGATCGGCCCGAGCCAGTTGGTGAGCCAGGTTTGGTAATCGTCTGCCCTGCCCTGGAGGACATAGCCTCCGTTGATTCCGCCCAGGTGGGCACCTTCACCGCCTGCTCCGCCCGGAAGGTGACTGCAACATCACGGAGGGCATTCCCGCCGTCTGATTAGCCCACATGGTCATATACACCATCTGCTCTGCCCTGGGGGGCACTCTAAACCATCTGGTCGGCCCTGGAGGGCTTGGTCGTGGTCTGGTCGGGCCCGGAGGGCATTACAGTTGTCTGCTCTGCCCTGGAGGGCACTCGAAGTGTCTGGTCGGCCCTGGAGGGTATGGTTGCGGTCTGGTCGTCTCAGGTGGGCATCCCCGCCATCTGCACTGCCCTGGAGGGCACTAGAACTGTCTGGTCGGCCCTGGTGGGCATCCCCTTTATGGATTCCGCCCAGGTGGGCGTTTCAGCCGCCTGCTCCTCCCTGGCGGTTTTTCGTCGGCTTCAGCCTCAAGAGTGTGTGGAAGCCGCTCCTTAAGGGTGGGGCTATGTCACGCCCAGCTGGAGCTGCCAGCTAAAGACTGTTTATGGCACTCCAGCTCTAGGACTTTTGTAGGACTTTTGTATGTGTTTGTCTCTGTTTGCCATTTTCAGGACTTTTATGTTGAAACTGGTGTCACTGCCCACCTCGTTTGTCCCTGAACTTCCAGTAGCATAAAAGCCCCCCTGTGTTTGTTATTGTCACGGTCCATTACATCGTCTACCTGGTTCCTGTATTTCATTCGTGTTCTTGTTTCCTGTCTATTTTTTCATTTGGATTTATTGGTTGCCGATCTTTGCCTTTGTCAATAAATAAATAAAATTTTGTAAATACATCACCCTCCAAAAGTTTGTAAACACTCTAGAACACTCTGTGGTTCAGGACAATATTGGCATGAATCCTGTTTTATTTGTGATAATTTTTCACTGATAAGAGACAACACAGACTATGAAAACATATTTTATTACATAAACAGTTTATACATAGAAAATACTATATATCCAGCATTAGCAGCTATTACAGCTCTGTATAATCTGAGCATCCGAGCAGTCAGTTTATTCTAACATTGACTTGATATATTACTCCAAGCCTTTGGACGATTTACCAAAGATGATTCACACTGGTTACTGGACACTTCCTATGGACATCACAGTCCAGTTCCTCCCATAGTAGCTCAACTTTGACATCTATGTATTGACATTATTATGTAATCAAAATGAAAATTATTGTTGCTGGTCTTCAATGGTATTTTCAAGTTACCTTAATGTACAGTATTTATGTATCTAAAACCACACTTTACCAGGAGTGTTTCCAAACTTTGGAGGGCAGTGTAACTTTATAAAGAAATATTACTAGCTCAAAAAACCAAATAAAATAAATAATGAATTAATGAATAATTAATAATTAATGAATAAAAAAAGAACCTAATTCATTAATAATAACTTATAAATTATGATTTTCGTTCATGCCTTTAAAACCACTCTGGCGCTCAGAGCCACAAACACATTTTTCTAATACTGAGAAGTTAAAAGTATCTCCTCCTACGGCTTACAGTTGGTTCAGAAAATATTCAGACCCCCTTAAACTTTTCACTCTTTGTTATTTTGCAGCCTATTGTTAAAATCATTTAAGTTCATTTTATTTTCCTTATTAATGTACACACAGCACCCCATATTGACATTGTCATTCAAGAACAGTCACATAGTTGTAGTGAAGCCACTCCTTCATTATACTGCAACCACCATGCTTTCCTGTTGGGACTGTATTGGACAGGTGATGAGCAGTGCCTGGTTTTCTTCACACATACTGCTTAGAATTAAGGCCAAAAAGTATATTGGTCTCATCAGACTAGAGAATTTAGTTTTTTAGCAAACTCCATGCGGGCCTTCATGTGTCTTGTACTGAGGAGAGGCTTTCATCGGGCCACTCTGCCATAAAGCCCTGACTGGTGGAGGGCTGCAGTGATGGTTGACTTTCTACAACTTTCTCCCGTCTCCCAATTGCATCTCTGGAGCTCAGCCACAGTTATCTTTGGGTTCTTCTTTACCTCTCTCACCAAGGCTCTTCTTCCCTGATAGCTCAACTTCCAACAAGCAGCTCTAGGAAAGGTTCTGGTCGTCCCAAATGTCTTCCATTTAAGGATTATGGAGGCCACTGTGCTCTTAGGAACCTTAAGTGCAGCAGAATGTTTTTTGTAACCTTGTGCCTTGCCACAGTTCTGTCTCTGAGCTCTTCAGGCAGTTCGTTTGACCAAAGAGTGAAAAATTTAAGAGGGTCTGAATACTTTCCTTACCCACTGTACATACTCAAATATACCAACAAAGCACAATTTAACTTAAAAATAATAAGTTAAAAAAATAACATTTGAAACCCCCTGTCTTTTTTTACTAAACAAATAAATGCAGCAAATAAATTAATTTTTAATCAGAAATACTCTAAAAAATGTAAAAGTTATTAAAAATTTTTACAATGTTTTTGTAATTATATGTAATTTATTTTAAAATCTAATTTATTCTTGTGATGGTGATATAGCAAATGGATTAATTAATTTCTTTAGAAGAATATTTCTGGACTCTGACTTTAGAACAATATACAGTATATTAAATAAAAATTAGAAAACTATTGTGTATTATATCTTTTGATCATGGCCAGTCAGAGTTGCTGTCACACTGAATTTAACCTGGTGTAGCAAATATCTTGTGTGTAGAGAGGAGAGGAGGTAGAGAATGAGAATGATGTATTAGATGTTTCATGCTGGAACAGAATAATCAATCAATCCAGTTTCATTTTATCAGTAATCTGTCTGGATTATAGACGTACCCATAAAGTCTCTCCACCTTCCACAGGATCTCATTCGCCGTGATATTCTCTACTATAAGGGTCGGATTGACATGGATCGATATGAGGTCATTGATGCAATCGATGGCAGAGATGATGATTTTAACGTTAGTGTGAAGAACGCCTTCAAACTGGCCAACAGAGACACAGACGAGATCCATCTGTTCCTGCCCAAAAAGCTGGAGGAGAAAATCCGCTGGCTTCGGGCGTTTCAAGAGGAAAGGAAGATGGTGCAGGAAGATGAGAAGATTGGTGAGTTTAGATGTTATTTCTCGAGTGGTTTCAAATTTCTGTGCTGTTTTTTTTTTTTTTACACTGAACACAAAAGAAGTGTTTTGAAGAATTGTTTTTGTCTTTTTAGGCTTTGAAATCTCTGAGTATCAGAAGAGGCAAGCTGCTTTGACCGTTAGAAGAGCCACCAAACAGAAAGGTAGGAAATCTTGAAGCATGTTCTTAAAGTAGGGCTGGGTGATAAAATGATAACGATAATTATCACAGTATAATTTTCCTTAATGAAACGATAGCAAGAGTTTTCAAGATAATTTTCATGCTGATAATTTGAATTTATCTGTTTGATTCTTCCTTTGAGGTACAATACCTTTTTACGTTGTGCACTTTCAGATTTAAAACTTTGCAGGATGTTTTTATACACTTAGAGCTCTTACACACTGCATGAAAGATCATTTTCAAAAATCCAATAATAGGGTCACTTTAAAGACGAATCAGCGCTGACAACACTCTAAAACAAGTCAGTTTTGAATAAACATAAATTTACATCTGCATCCTTACTCAAGCAACTGTTATATATGCATTTTTTTCAAGACATAAAAAAAATTTACATTTGTAATTTTTGTAATATTATTAATATTGTGCTGAAGATACATGTCATCAAATTCCAGCAACAAACAAAATCTCTCATTATACACACATGTGAAGAAATTTCTGAATTTCTTTATGTGTAAAAGTGTACGTTTTCACATACTGAGCGCTGAGCGCATGGACCAGTGTTTTTGGGTGTGCATTTTATTTGCACAGTCTGTGAGCGCATCAGAGCAGGCTTTACCAACATGAGAAAAGTGAAGATGCGCTGAAGATGCAAGCTGAATGAAGGACAGCAAGTCTAATGCATTTTCATGCGTCATAGACTCAAATGTGGAAAAAAATACCCTTTGCGCGATGTGATAAATATAGGCTACAATGTTGTACATACATTTGTTTTTATTTATTTTATTTTTGCAACACATTTTCCATGATGACAGATAAATGTTAAAAGCATCTTGACAAGACTAATAAAAATAAATACCATTCACAATGCACAACCTACATTTTTGTTTGTTATCTCTCTCTTTGGATGGTACCCAATTTAAATGTGAGATTTTGGAAACCAGATCTAAATTTAGCGGGAACGGTCAGGGTAAGGTAGAAAATTAGTCCAAGCGGGAAGCGGGTGAACAAAGACTGAATATGCAGCGGGAGCGGTCGGGTGCGGAATAAAACTGTGCTGGAGCGGGACCAAAAAAATGATCCCGCACAAACCTCTACTGAGATGTTCTTGCCGTGTCTTACATCTTGGCTTTAGGTAGAAAAATATTTTTGTTAAGCATAATTTCCATGCTAATGGCCAGTAAATTAAACTGTGTTGTATTGTATTGCTGTTGCCATGGTGAAAAAGTGCAAAAAGTGCAAAAAGTAAATAATTAAACTGATACAAATTGGAATTACAGTAAATGGTGGTTTCGCCAAGCAGGAAAGAATAGTAAGTGTATCACTAATAAGTCAGGCTTTGGTACTAAGTGATGTTAAACACAGAAAAGCATTTTGTTTATGCGTTAATCTTTGCTCATTCCTGTGTGTTCGTCTTCTCAGGTGTGAACCGGTCGGGCCCCCCAGCGTACCCCCCTCCACAGGACCCTATGAACCCCGGGCAGTACCTTCTTCCTGACGGATATGGGCAAGCAGACGGATACGAATACGAGCCCAAACGCAGCACATCTCCCTTCTGGCAGAACTTCAGTCGGTTAGCTCCCTTTAAAAAATAGAACTAACATCCACCAGGGGTCGGATAAACACCAGCCTCTGTTTCCTTGAAAAAGCACTATTCTACTTAAGATACATCAGCGGAACTTGAGGAGGGACCGGCATATACACACACACACACACACAGCAGAGAGGACGGACCTCGCTTTACTGGGGTTTACCAGGCGTATTTCTTTTACTGGGGTTACGGGGACACCTCGCTGGGCTGGCTGCACTGAAAACTCTACACGACATGTTGTAATTCTCAGAAGAAAACTAATCACGCAAACGCACACGCAAAACATATATTTTATCCCTCAGTACTCTCTTTGTAGAGAGGTTTTAAATGATGAAATATAGTTTCTTCTTCTCTACACGAATCGACAGAAAAGCGAATTTTCACCGTTCGAAGCACTAAACCAACGTAATGACTCTTGCTCTCTAGCGCCGCCCTGGTGTTCCTCCGTGCACTGTGACTATTCGGGGCATTGTCTCTCACCCAATCTCTCTTTTTCTCTCTCGATCTCATTCTCCACATTATCACGTGTTTTCCCAACAGTTTCACGTCTGGTCAAGGCTGAAGATATTTTTGTTTTCCTGGACAATATCTCCTTGAATGGAACCTGCTGCACTCTTTAGTTCGTTTTGCATGTGATTCAGTTCATTGCAGGTATTTTTATTTGTGTAACTCTATTCCTACGGGTCTCAAAGAACAGTGGATCACGATCTGCAAATTTGTCACACTAGTTGCTTACACCGATCACGGTATTCTGGAAATACGGACATTGGAACTACTTTGACATTCAGAGGAACCTACAATCAATCAAACTAAAAGTCATTGTGGTTTGATGGAGCTTTTAGGCACCCTGATGAAAACACAGACCAGAGAAACCTGAAGGAGGAACTGTTTTGCTCTGAACAGTGGACCTCTGTAGTGTGTTTACATCAGAGCCTTGTTTATCCTGAGGTCTCGGTCTTGGCTTCACCATTGTTTCCTCTCTCCCATCATAAATGCAATCTGACAGAAGACCGGAAACCTACAAAAAAAAAAGTAATAATGCCACCTCTGAGCCCTGTCTTGATTTTATGGACCAGGACGACTTTAATCCTGCTGATCAACCTCGTAATGACGTGCCAATTCATCTCTAACATGCCAAAATAGTCTGGTTGCCAAATTTTCCTCTAACAGGTGCACTGGCATGTGCGAATGCCAACCCCATGAGCTGGTACCCCGCCATGTGACTTCTCAGGCGAAAATTAAGTCAGTGAAATTTGGTTATCGCTGCTAGGATTAGCATGACATAGCGTTTAAGTTTTGAATTTTTTTCCTTTTTTTTGGAGGTTGTTTTTGGTTCTCTCTCTCTATATATATACAGTATATATATATTTATATTTATTTTTTTCCCAGATTAAAGGGACTTGTGCAAAATTTAATTTATGGTATATTCACGTTTTGTCTGATAACTTTCAAAGGATAGTATTTAGTCCAATCACAATATTTAAAGTATTGCTATAAAACATTATTTATTCTATTATAGTGTGATTTTATTTTTTTCCATCTTGATCCTCTTTCTATATTTTAGAGCTTCTGCCGGAGTGTTAAAGACCCTTTTAGGGCATAAAAAAATGTAAGAGGACAGTATGGAAGAAATCTGTCACACATGTGTACTAAGTGCCACATGAAACTATTATTATGTTACAAAGGAAGATATCAGTTTAATATTTTTGATTCGGTGATCTGATTGAAATAACATTATATCATTATTTCATAATAAACTTCATTATGGAGAAAACTGATTTGAAATTAGTATGTTTCCTCTGGTCTCATTGTAGTATTCATTTTATCATCTGTTTGCTAACGCAGTGATGTTGCCTTCAATTTTGAGGTCATTTTTAGGCGGTAATTCTAAATAACTACAACAGAAATGGGTAAATAGCTCAAATATGAATTGAGATAGATGACAGATGTATACTACCAAGTACAAAAATCCACTAAAATAATAGTAAAGACATTTACAAGGCATTTTATATACAATTTTCCACAAAAAAAATGTACAATTATTTTTGACATCAGTAATAATAATGATAATAAAAAAACATATGCTTTTAATGATTATATTTTAAATGCTAATAATTAACAATATTGCTGTTCTTTCACAAAACTTATTTCAACGCAGAACAATTGTAAAAGTAAAAACTGTATATTTCTAAAGAACAGATTAAAGAAGAGCTTTTGAGGGTTTTTTGTTTTCAGTTTATTGAGCTGAAGTGATTTAATGTGTTCAATGTGCATCACAATAATTGACCTGCTGACATCCATGATTCACACAGGTTAGTAAGGTCTCTGATTTCCAGCAGAACACACAGACACTCTCTCTCTCATTCAATCACTCTTCTCTTTCACTCGTGTATTACATTTCTTCGTGAAACATGGAGCATACACTGAAGAATATCAAGATTGAAGGAAACTGTTGATGTCACAGTGATAGTTTCCCATGAGATTTTTGTGCTCTTGTCAGTACAGGAAAATCTGACCATAAAAGAACAGTGTCATAAGCACAGCATGACATGGCATTAAAAATCTACAACCCAATACAGAAATACATTCGTAATGCCTTATAATCGTGAAAGGTCAATGGAAAAAATACATTCCGATAAATGTTGACAGACCTTCATATCCCTGTTAGGTCAATAATTTGACAGTAGTCTAAACATATTCAACATTCAGTATTCACTCAAGATTCAATCCGGGAAAAGCAAAGGCAGATTTTCCTTCAAAATTCCTTCATAGTTTTGTTCCAGCGTCCAATCACAGTGTGTGGTTCCAGTGGTTTACAGTGGTTTGACTCTCATCAAACAAACTGTAGCAAAAACATGATCTCCAAGGTGTGCAAGATACACACTCATTGGTATAATTGTTTTTTTGAGAAACTCTTCAGTGATTGTACACGTCATAAATATGCAACATATTCACAATATCTTAAAGACTTTGGGACACCTTTGAAAATATTGTTTTCGAATTCACAAGTAGGCAACGTGAGTCTTAAACATCAGCAACGTAACACAGTGTGCTATATTCAGGGAATTATTTCAAAATAACATCCCAGGGAGTGCAACAAAAAAGTCACTCGGTACTTTTTCCAAGTAAAACAAATGATCTAAAATTAATGTTACTTTTATAAATAATTTCTGTTGTAAAAAATTTGTGCTCTGGTAAACAAATTCCTATTCTGTACACATTCAAGCTTTGGTGACAAATGATTTTTAGATGAGATTCACACTGTTAGCATTGTTCGGATTTCATTCAGGTTTTTGTAGAGCTGTTCAGTCATGATGTCAGTTGGGAAATTAAGAAAATGAAGGTCGGTGATTGACGATGTTTGAACATAAATTACACACCGCCAACTTATACTGTTCAAAAGTTTGGGGTCAGTAAGATTTAAAAAAAAAATAAAAAATTGAATGCTTCTTATTTAGCAAGGATTTATTAAATTCCTCAAATGTTATGCTAAAGACATTTATAATGTTACAAAAAATAGAAATAAATACCGTTCTTTTAAATAATTGTGTTCTTTTCATCAAAGAATCCTGACAATTATGATTATGTCATACATTGTCAAATATATAAAAAAAACAAAAACAGTTACTTTAAATTGTAATAATATTTTATAGCATATGTATTTTTTTTTAATTTATTTTATTGATCAAATGCAAGCTTGGTAAGCAGAAGAGTTTTGTTTTAAAAACATAAAAAATCTTACCAAACCCCAATTTTTGGAAAAATAGTAACAAATTAGGACAAGCACCTTTACCATCAACATAAACACACACTTTTTGAGTACTTATTATCAATTTGTTAGGAACAGTAAAAAAAAATCACATTTAATGTAAGACTGTGTATAATTTATGTTGTGCATCATATTAACATCAACTGCATCTTTGACTTCACTCATAAACCAAATTTCATAGGAAATGCTAATTCTCTTCCCAGTAAAAGAACTACAAAAGAAAGCTTTTTTCTTAAATCCTTGTGTCTGAGGTCTTTTATTTTGTAATTGTTTTCTGACATTTTATTTCTGAAGGTTTCTCATCCAGCTCTGTACTGGCTCCTTTTATATCAGTGTAAAAAACCAACATGTACCTGAAATTGTAGGAGATGAAAACAAGTCAAGTTTTGAACCATGTAATAATTTAAATGGATTATTTCCCCCCTCAGAAGGCTTAGGCTTTTGACTGACGGACATCCTTCCACTCCAGCTTGGTGTTTTGTAAAGCCTGTGTCTTCTTCTCATCTACCTGCACATAATCCACCCTGTGCTCGTCTGCCAGCAGCGGTTTCTGAAAACATAAAAAAAACAATGCAGTCGAAATGCTAATCCGCACGGCCACAATGCATCAGTCCATGCCACGTTTAGAGCTGAGGGTTTACAAAGCAACAGTAACTGGGACAGGAAATGCTGAGTCACTTATCGCTGCCTTGAGATTCATTGTATAAAGCCACAGAAACGATTACTACAGGAGATAGCAGTACCCACTAAAACCCCAAAAATGCTCACTAAATGTTTGTAAGATGCACGTAGAAATTTGGTTCTTAAACAGCCGACCACTGACCTTCTGAACAGGTGAGGGGGAGGCAGAATTAAAGTCAAGCGACAAGTAATCCAGCTGAGAAGGCCTCATCGAAGGAGCAGAATCACAAGCTGGGAACAAGAGCCGAGAGTCCTGAACAAAGGAGAACACATACAAATATAACC
This sequence comes from Enteromius viviparus, assembly GCA_032353835.1. Lineage (NCBI taxonomy): Eukaryota > Metazoa > Chordata > Actinopteri > Cypriniformes > Cyprinidae > Enteromius > Enteromius viviparus. The sequence continues at coordinate 1,722,636 of JAUCNO010000795.1, forward strand.
ATAATACATATAATACTGACACACGTATTGGCCCGGTTTCACAAACGGGTCAATATCACTATAAAGTGCCCTTTGTTGTCCCAACCACAATCATGGAGTTATTTTGGCCATTTTGTGTAATAA
>JAUCNO010000795.1:1735547-1746122 GCA_032353835.1 Enteromius viviparus
GATTGTAAAGCGCTTTGGGATGTATGACCATACATGATAAAGCGCTATATAAGTGCGATATTCATTCATTCATTCATCCAAATCCACATGCTGCTGTTTTTTTAATCGAACCCAAAAAGAGGATTTATACAGACTTTTTAATGGTTTAATAAGTTATTTGATAGGACATTAAGTAATGAGACAAGCAAGAATAACAAATGACATAATGACATAATTGTTGCCTGTTTCTTACAGAAAGATTACAAAAATTTGAAATTTAAAGAATTAAAATAAAAATTAGAAAAAATATTAATTTATTTTAATTCACACAATCAGCAACAAGAACTAGGATTTACACTTTCTTTGAAAACCAGATTAGATGAGGTAAACATTAATATAATCATTTAAATTAATAAATTAAATGTAATAACATAAAATATAACACTATGGTAATTTTTATAAGGAAATATTTGTTTTTGTTATGCCGTGCGCAGTATTTTATCGCACAGAAATTGTGAATAAAAAATATTTGTAAAATTTATATATAAAAATCCTTATCCTTAATCCTTGATGATGGGTCAAGGGTTAGGGTAATGAACCACTGCTTTAGAGGCGAGTGTGAATTTTCTGCAACACTAATGCTTTCAGTATCTGAAATCACATACTGCTTAAGTAGGTACTACATTTAAAACTAAACGTACTATCGACCGTTAAATAGTATGTTCTTTATAGTATGAATAGAATTTGGACGTATTACATTCGTCATATTGATGATGTCCGTGTCATGCGTCGTCACAACAGCGCGACAATTTAAATTTTTAATAAGTTATCTGTTTATTTAGATTGTGTTAAACACGTGTAATTTAATCACAATAAACAACGTTTTTTTCCTGAGGTACGTACACTTAAAATGAGCCGTGTCTCAACTTTCCGCCATTTTTCAAATATGACGCCTCCTCTCCCGGAGCCTCATGGGATAGGAAAGTGTCCATGGTATGCCTAATGTAGAATTCGGCTGGAAGCAGTAGGTCATCCGGGTACTTCTCGCCTACTGAATTTCAAATGCTATGAATTCGGACATACTAGTCGCCTCGCATACTGTTTTTCGCGTACTATATAGTAGGGAAGTATGCGATTTTGCATACGGAATTGCAAAAGTAACATTTGTTTCCAAGCACAAAGAGTTCCTCAGAGGTCATGCATCATTATTTTTTCTCTGTCTCATTACCTTGGTAATTTTAAGGAATTTTTGCTTGCTTTATAAACTGTTATAGCCTCGGTACTCTTAGAAAAAGCAATTATTTTTAGAGATTTGAAATGACACACTGCTTTTAATAACACACAAGGTGACAACACATTCACACAAACTATGTTATCAAGCAGTCAAGAACAACAGACACTTGTAATGAGATGTGTAACCTTTAAGCACCTCTTTCAGTACTTGATTTCATCAGGTGACTTATTATAGCTCTTTCACCTGTGATCAGATGTAATAGCTGCTGATTATGAATTTTTGATTCATCGACAGATGTTAAGAATGGAGCTTTAAGAGATTATCAAATCCGAGGTCTGAATTGGATGATTTCTTTGTATGAAAACGGCATCAATGGCATCCTGGCTGATGAGATGGTAAAAACCCCAGTCTGTTTCTTTCAAATGTTTTAAAATAAAGCTCAACCCAATGAAACCCAGCGTGCTCCTAGTGGCGGGTCAAAGCAACTATATGTTAGTTCAGAATGGAACGCCTACATTTTCAGAAAAGTCATTGTGTAATCGCATAGATTCATGACAAATGAAAACGTGGCTCCAGCATCTTTTCAGAGGCTTTAGTAAGACTGTAAGAGTCTTAGTCTTTAGTAAGAGTCTGTTTTTTTTCTGGGTCTGTCATGTTGATAGACTGTGACTCACTGGATTTCTGTGTTCTGATTGGTTCAGGGTCTGGGTAAGACCCTGCAGACAATCGCGTTGCTTGGCTACCTGAAGCACTACAGGAACATTCCCGGCCCCCACATGGTCCTAGTGCCCAAATCTACCCTGCATAACTGGATGAATGAATTCAAGCGCTGGGTGCCCACCCTGAAAGCCGTCTGTCTTATTGGGGATAAAGATGAAAGAGTAAGGCTGCTCAAGTCCTTCTGTTTTTGCATTCTATGCCCTTTCTACCCACTCTCATTCTGCAAGGAGTCCTTCAAAATGCTTGTATTATAATTAATCAGTCCTTATTAATATGTGCTTGTTTTTAGGCAGCGTTCATACGTGATGTGATGATGCCTGGTGAATGGGATGTGTGCGTGACATCATACGAGATGGTGATTCGGGAGAAATCCGTCTTCAAGAAGTTTAACTGGCGCTATCTGGTTATCGACGAGGCCCATCGTATCAAAAACGAGAAATCAAAGGTATCTGAACCCAGTCAAACAACTGATGAGAACCAATTAATGCAAGAGTAACTAAAAAAGCAGAGCAATGTGTCTCATACCACTTCTGAGATGATTTAATGATCTTATACGGAGGAAAAGACTTCAGAGCCATCTTTCCTGTTTTTTTCTTGTTGTCTGTTTCTCTTTTAATCTCCCTGGCTCACAGCTGTCAGAGATTGTGCGCGAGTTTAAGACGACCAATCGTTTGTTGCTGACTGGTACCCCACTGCAAAATAATCTACATGAGCTTTGGTCGCTTTTGAACTTTCTGCTGCCTGATGTGTTCAACTCTGCCAGTGTGAGTCATACTTTTTTAAATATCGCAGCCTGTTTTATCTCCTCCCACACGTTATGTTGCTGTATCTGTCACAGCTGTGTTAGAAGTTTGTGTGCAAATGTGCTGTGTGTTTTTAGAAGTCTTCCTTTTAGATTATGGAACCAAGTTTGTAATCAAATCAGAGAAGAGACTGGAAAAAATGACTGTTTGTAGTTAAATATTAATTTTCTTGATTCTACATTACTTTTTAAAAGTTAGTGGTAGTAAGATAATAGTTTTAAAAGAATTTTATACTTTTATTCAGAAAGAAGGGCTTGCATATTCACTAACTTCAGTCTAGTTGGCTACCAAAATATGTTTCTCAAATCACATGTGTATCATTATATTGGATATATGCATCAGGTCTTAAAGAGAAAGAAGTCTATAAAAAGCTGCTGCTGTTATTAATGTTAAACAACAAAACAACTTTCACCAAATATTTATCTATATATAATCGTGTACACCATGCAGTGTTATTTTACATGTAATTATTACATTTCTGTACCTGAAAACGCTTCTTTTTTTTTTGCTCATCCGAAAAAAGGATTCCATCTCAGAGTCTGAATTTTGTCATCCAAGTTTTTGATCATGCTGATTTGTCAACAGAGATGTTTAGCTGATGGCTGTTATTTGTCCGGGCTAGTAAATTTCATTTTGGCCAATCAAAATCTACCAAAAATGTTTTTTAGAGAGCTAACAGGATTGAGAATTTAGGTTTTGCGCTTTGGCGAGGATACTGTAAATGTAACAACAATTCAGTTTGAGATAAATGCTGTTCTTTTGAGCTGGATTCCACACAAATTTTAAGCCCCATCACTTTTTTCAACTGCGATGATAATTGTGATGAAGCGCTAGGCCGGGTCGAATCCATGAGCAGCGTTTATTAGAGTGGTTGTACAGGCAGGGTCAAAAATACCAGCAAACAGAGCAAAACAGACAATCCAGAATCACAGAAGGGATAAGGCAGGGTCGAGGCAGGCAGAGAACAATCACAAGTAGAATAATCAGTCCAAGGTCAAAAAACTCAGACATGATCACAGAGGCAAATCAAGACTTTGCGACAGATGAACTGGCAGTCTGGCTTAAATAGAGAAGGTAAAGAGCAATGGGCGTGTTTAGAAGGAACAGGTGCACAAGGTCAGGTCCAGGTATGAGGCAGTGAGGGAAATAGATTCGGAAAAGGTCGGTTAGTACTCCAGCGAGGGTTCTCTGATGGTGCAGAGGAGATGGCCTGGATGCCTACATTGTAACAATAATAAGAAATATTACTTGAGAACCAAATCAGCATATCAGAATGATTTTGGGTCATGTGACTGGAATAATGGCATCATAGGAAAAATTACATTTGAAACTGTATTATATGAAATAATAATTTTAAGTTAGTGTATGTAACATAGATCATAGTTAACTTTGTGATAAAAATTCTTTCTAAATTAAAAAATGTTTATGTAAAGGTTATTTTTAGAGATTAAAATATAAATCGGTAACATTAGCTCTGTATAAACACAGTAGAAGTCAACCGATTGTTATTACCAAGAAACATATCTGTGTTTGTTTTAAAATTTCAGGATTTTGATTCCTGGTTTGACACAAACAACTGTCTTGGTGACCAGAAACTGGTTGAAAGACTTCATGCAGTGAGTCTAACGCTATCTTTAGAAGATATTTTTTCTTGCATTGCTCACTGTTGAAGTTGTTGTTGATGATGATGATGATGATGATTGGGTAGTCAGGCTATCGAGTGGTTGTTTTCAGGTTCTGCGTCCATTTCTGCTGCGCCGTATCAAAGCAGAAGTGGAGAAGAGTCTTCCTCCCAAGAAAGAGGTGAAGATTTACCTGGGGCTAAGTAAAATGCAGAGAGAATGGTAAGATCACACACTCACAACTTTATTAAAATCAGGCATTTGTTAAGGGGATGAGACAGAAAACCTTCACAGTCTTATTGCAAGTTTACAAGATGCATTGTAATGCATGTCACTGAAGCAAGAACTTTGACCATTTTCACACAAGAGCTGTGTTTTTATTTTTGTTCTCATCAAGTAAAAAAGGCAAAAAACTGTGATCTAACATAATGTAGTTATAACCCAATTTGGGGAGAAAGCATACGAAACTCAAATCAGCTGTTTCCAATCTTTTAATCAGCGCTGCCCCCATCGTAAGCCAATCTAGTCACTATTTCACCACTATAAATAGGCCAGTTTCCTTCCCTTCCGCATCTCGTTTTAGCATTTTCCTCTGCCTCCCCTTCTCCGCCGTTTGCTCCTTCCACGGGGGGCACGCAGGGTCCGAGCCACGCCCTCATTTAGGGCTCTCGTTACTAGGGCTCGGGGTTCACCGAGCTCCCGGCTCCCTCCCGACAGCTCGCCAAACATGCTTTTACTATCAGCGTGGAAGCGCAAACTTGTGAAATGATCAATATTGCATGAATTATTCTGCAAAACTAGATTGGGAATCTCTTGTTTCTATCTGCAAATTATCACTTACCTCTCTCTTCATTTTCACGGGGGCGCTTTATAACTTGCCATATGGTTTGAAAAACACTTTGAGTGATTATTTATAGTGTTGTGTGTGCTGTGTGTTGCTGAAATGAAAATATAAAGTAAACAAATGCTATTGCTTATCAGCCAGATTTTTTAGCTCGTCTCGTCGATGGGTTACAGTATAAGGCATCCCTGTACAATTAGACTAGTCATAACCGACTGATAAATAGATGTGTTTCTCACAAGGCTGCTTATTTCAACTCAAAAATATCTCAAAAAGCAGAGACCCACAGATTATGGATTAATAACTGCTAATTTTTTCACTGCAAGCACTTTGTCCAGCAGTAATCTTGAAATGCATTGAAGGCAGTGGATTTGTTTGTAAGGGCTGCTTTTACGTATGTGCTGGTGATTTAACTTCTAGGGTTGTAACGGTTTACCGTTATGGCGGTTTACTGTGATATTGACATGTACGATTATCATATCATGCACGATTATCATATCAACGCATTTATCATATCGTGCACATTTCCTTATGGTTTTGAAAAAAATAAAAAATAAAATTAAACCAGATCTCAACTGCACTGCAGTGTATATGCAACTTCTTTCTGCTTTACTGCTTAGACTCCACCCATACATCGGATAAAAGGTCCGATACAGAGGATGCTAATTCTAATCTCTATCTCCCGCCGAGAGTGGCCGCAATAGGAGGAAATAGTCGAACATGTTCTCCCATATCCCCCACGCGAACACCTTCCCTCCGTGAAGATAAAAATATTAAAGCCGTATTATTTCTGTGATGCAGAGGAAATCCCGGAATCCAGTCATGTAACTGGAGTCAATTACAGTATAATACAGATGCCACGTCAAATGTGCGATTTGATATATACTGTATATAATAGGGATGCTCCGATCACGATCGGCCAATATGTTTGTGCGTTTTGTCAGTAAAGCCGGTCCTGTAATCAGCGGTAAATGCCATCAGCTGCGTGATTTCACATTTTACATATTGTAATTCTATATTCTGTGTCTCTATATGAATGCGCAGGCCTAGTAGTACACACTCAAGTATGCGTGATGCTCGTGGGTTTTAAAGCGTCTGCTGTCTCACTCACTATGTGAAGACGTGAACACATGAACATGAGCTACTCTCAACACTTAATAATTATTTTATAATTTTATATAAAAGAATAATCATCAAATACACTAACTGAAAACTCAAAGGTGTTTAGTACAACCTGTCAAAAAAAAAAGTTTGGTTAGGCCTGAAGAAGTAATGACTGAAATATATTACTGTTGGGTATAGCTGTTTTGCCCATGTTTTAATTTAGTTTCAGCTGATTGCATTTTCAATCATATATTTTGTATTGAATTATAGAATCCATACCAATTACATCAGACAACCCATCCAAGTTATAGCCACATTTATGTTTCTTTTACATCCAACATGACCCTGCACATATTGCTCTCCCATATATGTTATTAGCAGTTAACAGTTTGATTTATTCTCGTCTAATATAAATTAAGAAGAAATAGCTTCTTCCTTATTTTGTTCAAATGTGAGATGCAAAGCTGTATTTAATTATTTGCCCCCAAAAGTTAGACTCATTCTTCCATACGTTTTTTTTATTTTATTTTCATTAAAAAAATTGTTAAAATAAACCATGTTTAACCAAAAACCATATCTCCTTTTATTAATTTAAGGGTCTTTGTAGCTGATGATTATAATAATAGTGATCAATACCGTATACCACGAAACCATGATATTTTCTGAGATGATTATCATACAGTGAAAATCTCATACCGTTACAACCCTAGTAACTTCTCAACAAGGGTAAACGTTTTGAAATGTCAGCATGCTGAAATCCTCTTTGTGAAGCCACGCCTCTAAATATGTTAATATAAAATTGCAAGAAATATCTTTAAAAGTAAAAAAAACATCCCAGTTAACTCACTAGTCAAGCTTACTAACCATTTAGCTGGCTGTTGAAAGACTAGTCAACCATCCTGCCCAGTTGCTGTTATAGAAAAGTACTTGTATGCAATGTAAACTACTAAACAAACGCTAGATCAATCAATTACAAAACAGTTATCAGTGTTGAAATGATCACTCACTAAAACAATGCTTGTGGACTTGTTCACAGGTACACACGTATCCTAATGAAGGATATTGACATCCTGAACTCTGCCGGAAAGATGGATAAGATGCGGCTTTTGAATATTCTGATGCAGTTGCGGAAATGCTGCAACCATCCGTACCTGTTTGACGGGGCGGAGCCTGGTCCCCCGTACACCACGGACACACACTTAGCCACAAACAGTGGCAAGATGGTTGTGCTGGATAAACTTCTGCCTAAAGTGCAAGAGCAGGGTGAGCAGTGTGTATGTGTTTAGCTTTTAATTGTCAGATATTTAGTCATGCAGATTAACTTTTTGCAATCCTGGATATGTGTGTGCAGGATCCAGAGTGTTAATATTCAGCCAGATGACACGGATGTTGGATATTCTGGAAGATTATTGCATGTGGAGAGGGTTTGAGTACTGCAGATTGGATGGCAATACACCTCACGAGGCCAGAGAGGTACACATACTGACACACACGTACATTAAATGAACCTCTCTCACACTGCACGTTGGTTTCGGAAAATGGCCAGAAAATTACCAGAGTGCCTTCTGTGTGCATAAAAGCCAAAACCAGTGCTGTAAAAGGTGTGTTGCAGTGATGTTGCACGTTATTGGGGCATTTTACTGGGTGTTATGATGAAAAATCATATGCTAAATGTAATGAAGCAGAGATCAGGGAGATCCATGCTAAAGCTGATATCATTCGCTAGATTAGTGAAACGCAACGCTACACATTACATGTCACATCGTGACGTCACATGTCTTTACGGGGTATGTGTGAACGCACACACATATTTCGTAAAGTCACTGGCAGTTTGAATCAACCACATCAAATGATCCTGTGAAAAATCGCAGGACATATTGTCCATGTATTTTCCGGAATTTCTGTGTGAAAGAGGTTATTCAGACACCTGCAAGTTACACAACTATGTCTCTTGTGAACCAATACATTTTTAGTTATACAACATAACCGGTGTAGTTCAGCTGATTGCCTCTTTTGAGTCAGTTATTCATAGTGAATCAGAATTGTATTTACTGGTTCATTAGACAAAAAATTTCATTTAAAGACAAACATTATAGGTTTTGTCAGTAGCAAAAACATTTAACTAAACAAATAAGGCATGTTACACAGAAACCTGTCACCTCTTTGCAAATGTTACATTTTGGATTTTTTCCTGGGAATTTCTTCCAAAAAACCTGTAGTTTAACATGAAAAAGCTAAGAAATTAAGACAAATTAAAAAACAGATTATATGTTTACTTTAGAGTACAATAGTAATATTGCTGTAATATATTTATGTATAACTTTTATAATTGAATTAAAAAAAAAAGCATTGATTTAATTAATATTATTGGATAATCAAATAGATTTGGTTTCATAAAAACTACATAGGATCTGAAAAACTACATACACTTGATAAAATCAACTTTAAATAGTTTTAGTATTTTTTAGTTTTATTTAATATATACAGTAATTTTGCCTTTATGACATAGCATTGTATTCATTCCACTTGTTTTTTTTTTTATAAGTATTTTTTTTTTTTTTTTAACTTTTTTTATATCAGCTTGAAAGTATTTGCACTTTCCCTGAAAAACCGCTGACAGTTCTGAGGGGAATGTGTTTACATGTTAGGCACAATAAATATTTATAAATATTCTTTGGAAATATCAATTTCAAATCTAACTTAGATTTTTAAGTAAATAATGTATAGAAAGATTTTAATCTGTTTTATTTCATTTATTATGTGTACATTTGCTGTATATGTAAAACAGTTACTTTATGTATTTGTACAGTACAACAGCCACTACTACTGATAAGTAGACCATATGAATTATAATTATATAAGTGGCTCAAAATAATATCTCTCTTAAATGCTGTGTTTCTCTTTTCCTGTCTTTCTATCTCTCTTGCTGTGCATTAGCAAGCCATAGATGCTTTTAATGCCCCAAACAGCAGTAAATTTATCTTCATGCTGAGCACACGGGCAGGTGGGCTGGGAATTAATTTGGCTACAGCTGATGTGGTGATTCTCTATGACTCAGACTGGAACCCACAGGTGGACCTGCAGGCCATGGTAAGAATCACAGCGCACACACAAAACTACAAATCCAAGCTCAGTAAACTTTATGATTGTGAGTCTCAGAGAGGTGCCAGCGTTCTTTATGACTGTTGTTTAAATGGTTGCTGTTGTGCTGCCATGCACTGTATTTTAGGACCGTGCTCACCGTATCGGACAGAGGAAACCAGTTAAAGTGTTCAGGTTGATCACAGACAACACGGTGGAGGAGAGGATTGTGGAGAGAGCAGAGATGAAGCTACGTCTGGACTCTATAGTGATTCAGCAGGGTATGGACACACAAAATTATTCCCTACGGTTCAGTCTCTCTACGGTTCTCATGTCTAATGACACCTTTAAAAATCTAAATATTAAACTTTCTGAATTTTAAGGGGTCTGTGTTTTTAGTAATTACAGTAATGCTCTCTCTCTGAGTGGCTGTACTGGCAGAGGGGAGATGGATTTAACAGTCAATTAAACAAATTTGCAAATGTGTAATTATAAGTAATTTGCATTGCTTAAAGTAAACAAATCTCTGCAGATGGTTTGCGAATTGTAAATGCTAAAAGATTTCTCACTAGAACCGTTTTGAGCTAGTATTGTTGATCTTTGACAGTAGTACTATTCATACGCGCTGCTGTTGAAAAAATTGGCATCAGTATTTATTTATTTATTTTTTATAAAGTACTTTTTTTTCAGCAAGGGTGCATTAAATTGAACAGAATTGGCAGCAAAGATTCATAATAATAGGAAATGTTTCTTGAGCTCAAAATCAGCATAGAATGAGTTATAATTGTAAGCTTTGCCACCACAGGAATAAATTATATTTCAAAATATTTTCAAGTAAAAAAACACATTTTAAATTGTAATAATATTTCACAGTATTGCAGTTTTACTGTTTAATTTTTTATCAAATATGCATGAGACTTAATAATATAAAACATTAAAAAAGACTTCTACCAACCTTAAACTTTTGAATTGCACTGTGTATTTTCTTTACACCATATCTCATTAACAAATGTTGATGCTTCACAATAGGATTATTTTTCCCCCCCGGTATTTACCAGTTTGGTGCATTATAGTTTTAAAAATTGGTCATTAATGTTTATATATATATAAATATATCTATTAAGAAACATCTCATGGATGCACTGGGACGCATCATCAGTGATGTTTTTCTGAGGTCATCGGGTGTTTCGG
>JAUCNO010000795.1:1788863-1802123 GCA_032353835.1 Enteromius viviparus
CTGAGTTGGGCACAAGCCCTATGGAAAGCAGAAAGCCCACATCTCTCATCATTGTCACTGTTTCTCCAGCAATTCAAGCTAGTGTTTGGACAACCCACCTCTTCACTTACCACCCACGAAGAGCTACTACAGCTTCAACAAGGAGACCTACCTATGCATGAGTACATCTTACGTTTTCGTACCCTCTCTTTGTCCAGTGGATGGAACGATACTGCACTCTTAGCAGTGTTTCGAAGAGGTCTGAATAATAACATTCGTCAACAGATGGCGATATACGACGATAATGTGGGACTCGATTGTTTCCTCAAACAAGCAGCTACTATTTCTCAGCACTTAACTGCCTGTGAAACACCTGTCTCTTGTCATGTATCAGCTCAGGTATCCGAAGAACCAATGCAAACTGACTCATACAAATTATCAGCTCAGGAGAGATCCAGACGAATTCGGGAAAACTTATGCTTTTATTGTGGAGCGACCTCACATCGCATTACCAGTTGTCCAGTCAAACCAGCCGTCCTATCACCACCAGCACTGTTGATCTTCAACTCAAAATTGGATGTCTACATTCGGAAGAAATTAGTTTCTTTGTACTCCCCGAAGCCTCCATCGACATCCTCCTGGGGCGTCCATGGCTCGCCAAACACAACCCAAGTACCTGCTGGACAACAGGTGAAATAATAAAATGGAGTCCTTACTGTTTTGAAAATTGTCTGTTATCTGTTCCTCTGCCCACAGCAATACCATGTCTCGCCACTACCATCGAGAGCCCAGAATCCCATAAACAACTCTGCATCCCTCCTGAATACCTAGAGTTTGCAGACGTATTCAGTAAAGAAGCTGCCACTCACTTGCCTCCTCATCGCAGATGGGATTGTTCGATAGATCTCATTTCTGATGCCACCCTGCCCAAAGGTAGAGTTTATCCACTTTCCTTACCTGAACAAGAAGCCATGGAAAACTATGTGTCTGAAGCTCTAGCACAAGGTTTCATTCGTCCATCCACTTCACCCGCAGCATCTAGCTTCTTTTTTGTATCAAAGAAAGATGGTGGTTTAAGACCATGTATAGATTATCGAGCACTTAATTCACAAACTGTCAAATTTGCCTATCCACTGCCTTTGATTCCATCAACCCTGGAGGAACTACGACAAGCAAGAATTTTCAGCAAATTAGACTTAAGAAGTGCCTATAATTTAATACGCGTCCGAAGTGGAGACGAATGGAAAACTGCATTTGTGACCCCTAGCGGCCACTATGAGTATTGCGTCATGCCGTATGGCCTTGCTAACTCGCCATCAATCTTTCAAAGTTTCATGAATGAAATCTTTCGAGACATGTTACATAAATTTGTGATAATCTACATTGATGATATTTTGATCTTTTCAAGTGACCTGAACTCCCATGTTCTTCATGTAAAACAAGTCCTAGAACGTCTACGCACCTACCATCTCTTTCTGAAAGGAGAGAAATGTGAATTTCATCAGGACCGAATTCACTTCTTGGGATACTACCTCACGCCGGAAGGAGTAGAAATGGACCCCAAGAAGGTAGAGGCAGTGCAGAACTGGCCCACACCAAGTACGGTAAAAGAACTACAAAGATTTTTGAGGTTTGCGAACTTTTACCGACGTTTTATTAAGAATTACAGTTTAAAAAGCTCAAATCTCACCTCCTTACTAAAAGGTGCCAAGAAAAGCATCCCCTGGAATCCTGCCGCTCAAGAAGCTTTTAACCACCTGAAGGAGGCATTCTGCACAGCACCCATCCTAACTCACCCTGATCCCACTCTACCTTTTATCGTTGAGGTGGATGCTGCTACAACGGGGGTTGGAGCCACCCTCTCACAATGGCACGGAGAACCTGCAACCCTACATCCTTGTGCTTACTTCTCAAGGAAATTATCAGCTGCTGAGCAGAATTACGATGTAGGAAACAGAGAACTACTAGCCATAAAATTGGCCCTAGAAGAATGGCGCCATTGGTTGGAGGGTGCGCAACATCAATTCACGGTCATCACTGACCATAAAAACCTTCAGTACCTCAGAGAAGCTCGCAGGTTAAATCCCCGTCAGGCCCGATGGGCTCTTTTTTTCACTCGTTTCGATTTTAAGATCACCTATAGACCTGGCACCAGAAACACCAAGGCAGATGCCTTATCACGACTTTATCAACCAGAACCACAGAATGAAGAACCTGAAACTATCCTGCCAACACAGACCTTTCTTGCACCCCTACAATGGTCACTGAACACTCGAATAGAGCAAGCCACAGTTCAAGAACCCGCACCTCAAGGAGGACCCTTAAACAAACGGTACGTGCCACGTAATTTAAGACAAGACTTACTTGAATCTGTTCATGCATCCCCAGGATCCGGGCATCCAGGTGGCAAACGCACCCTCGCTCTCATCAGGAACCAGTACTGGTGGCCGGAAATGGCACATGATACCTATAGGTATGTGAAGGGCTGCTCCGTCTGTGCCATGTCCACAACACCGCATCGTCTTCCCGAGGGCAAGCTGGTACCGTTACCCATTCCTGACAGACCCTGGTCCCATATAGCAGTGGATTTTGCTACAGACTTACCCAACTCCGATGGATACACCACAATCCTAGTGGTCGTTGACCGATTCTCCAAGTCCTGTAAGTTAATTCCATTATCTGGATTACCTACTGCTATGACTACTGCCCAACTGTTGTTTTCACAAATATTCAGGCACTATGGAATCCCGGAGGACATTGTATCTGATAGAGGAACACAATTCACATCACGTGTGTGGAGAGAATTCTTCCGTCTGCTTGGAGTGTCTGTAAGCTTGTCCTCGGGATACCATCCACAGACGAATGGCCAGACGGAGCGTAAGATACAAGAGATCTCCCGCTACCTACGCTCCTATTGTCAGAACCACCAAGATTCCTGGAGCCAGTATCTGCCGTGGGCTGAATACGCCCAAAATTCCCTACGACAAGATACAACAGGACTAACCCCTTTCCAATGTGTTTTAGGGTACCAACCTCCTCTGTTCCCATGGAATGATGAACCATCTTCAGTCCCGGCAGTCGACTTCTGGTTTCGCGAGAGTGAGAGGGTGTGGAACTCCGCACATATCCATTTACAACGAGCCATCCGTAGGCACACCAGATGGGCTGATGCACGTCGTTCACCTACACCAGAATACCAACCTGGGGATTTAGTGTGGCTCTCCACAAAAGACATCCGACTCCGTACACTATGCCGAAAATTGAGTCCCAAATACATTGGACCTTTTCCCATCCGTCGTCAAGTGAATGATGTCACCTATGAACTTGCCCTACCAGATCACTACAGAATTGCACCCACCTTCCACGTTTCACTGTTAAAACGTTTCACTGAACCCCTGTTTCCTCCCTCCACAGAGCAACCGGAACCCCCTCCTCCACCTGAAGTCGAGACCCCCGAGAACATCTATACAGTCCAATCCATCCTCGACTCCCGGCGGCGGAATGGGCGGCTCCAGTACTTGATCGAATGGGAGGGTTATGGTCCAGAGGAAACATGCTGGGTAAATAGAGATGACATCCTCGATCCTACCTTGACCGCTGAATTCCACCTGTCACACCCAAACTTTCCAGCCCCTAGAGGTCGTGGCCGCCCTCGTCGCCGGGTACGAGCGTCAGGAGCCGCTCGTGGAGGAGGGGGTAATGTCACACCGCCACCTGAACCTGAACTCAGATCAGCGATCACCCAGTCACCTACTGCAACCTCTCAGTCACCAGTTACACGCACGCAGTCGCCTGATTATTAACACCTGGGCAGCAATCAGCACTCCCTATATGAACTCATTCAACCAAACACTCAGTGGCCGAGCGATTAACTCACCTGTGATACTTACCTGATTGAAACCTACCAGCGATCTTCCTATGTTGAATTGTTTAAATCACCTGCACCTTATGAGAATCGCTGAGGATGAATATTCTGTTTGTTCACGAAATAAATCTCCTTTATTGAACTTTACTCCTTGTCTGTGTAGTCTGAGCGTGACACTCTCTTTTCTCTCTCTCATCTGTTTTTAAAACCATAAGCATTAATTTCTTTGCACTGGACTCAAGAGCTGAACACTGGAGATCTTTATTCGTGATTTTCAGCTTTAATCAGAATGCTTTTGAAAGGTAACGGCAGGAAATCAACCTCCCCATTTTCTGAATGGTGCACTCGCAGAGACAGGACTGGACTGTGCGGTGAAACTGATTTTACAGACTAAAAGCACCCCCTCTCAAACCAAATCAAAAATTGTCACAACATTGTTTTGAATCCATGTGGTGCTGTAATTGCATGTAATACAGGTTACACAGGTTCACCACCTGCCTGACAGACTGCAGTGAACAATGTGAGGTGCATCTAAAGAACAAGAAAACAAAAGATGTCTAGTGGGGATGAGGATGCTGTCTTGGCACGATACCCATTCTTTATGTAGCTGCCCAGACATGACAATAGCAACAAAAAATGAAGGTTTGATGCAAGCTGGGAGCGCTGTGCCATTCAAAGCTAAATGCCATGGTCCAAATAGGTCTTTAATTTCCAATTTGAGTTTCAATGAAGTGTTTTCAGCCAATGCAACACTGCTACTATGTCCAAGATAGTGAATGCTGAAGGGTTAGTTAAACAAAAAATTTGGATTTTAATCTCTTCCTTGCCTACATGGTTAAACAGGTCTGTAATAAACTTTTTGTGTCAATACAGTAAAAGCCAGTGAGTTTTTGGAACAGTTCAAAATCAGTTAAAAATATAATTTTGTGTGTTCCACAGAAAAACTAATGTCTTATGGGTTTACAGTCAGAAAGTCCAGTTTTAAATCAACCCTCAAAAACATGTTTCTCCACTAAAGCTGTATAATAGAAAATACCACTAGAGGGCAACTTAGAGGATGATAATGGAACACCCTTGTAAGTTGCAACCTTGTATGTGCACCTCCCACTGTGCAGCCAGTGTCCCAGTTTCAGAACCATGAACAGCAGCCTCTTGAATTCAGCATATTTCTGTTTAGAACCATAAAGAGCTTTCTATTACAATATGTCCTTCTGTTCAGCACCATGGACAGCTCTCCAACTTTCTTCCTCTCTTATTGACTAAGAGCCTCTTACTCTTACTCTGAGAATACGTGAATTGAGCACAGGAGAGAAATCTGCTCTATCTCCAGGGTTACACAACATCCACTCATGCCCCGAACAACATTCTGTGGGGGCAAGAGACACAGTGACCTTCTCTTAACCAGTTTTATCAATGAATTTGTTAGGTGTATTCAGAGCCTCTTCTTCCTGCATTCGATAAAGTGTTTTGCAGAATTGCTCTCTGTGTGCCAGCAGGTTTAGTCTCTGTTTTGGGAAGGAGTACCATCAGCTGATCTTCTGAAAGCCAGCATTAGTAGAGAATAAACTCATCCATTCAAATGGACCGAGGGGAAATTCCACTGCATCCACTAAAATCCTCCCGAAGGGGCTGTGGCAAGAAGTGTAAATAGAGCTAGTATTCACAAGATGGGCTTAACTGACCACTGTGTGGATGCTAGATTGACTAACTTACAAAGCATTGTTTCAGCTCTGTTTAGAAGTGAGAGAAGAAATATACTAGAATTTGGGATAAAATGGTAATTGTTATCATCTATTCTTCCCTTATTGTGACGTATATCTTGGGCTTCTTAAACAAGAAATTGTCCATTAAGAACTCATTGGATCATTGGATAATTTTTGATGCTATTGGTGCAATAACATAGAAGTGTCTTATTACTAGAGGATTATTGTGTCGAAGTTATTGTTTTTGATTAAAAATTATGAGAGCACATGGATTTAAAAAAAAAGATGTATATAGTTAAATAATAATTTTTCATTTTTGTATTTAAAATTTTTTACATGTTTAATTTAAATAATTTATAAGCACTGCAATTTTTCATAATAAATAAGAAATGTCAAGTTCATGCCTTGACTTTAGGAGACAGAATCAAAGAGCTACAAAATCCAAAATAAATACAAATACAAAATAAATTAAATAATTAATATTTAATAATAAAAAGTTACATTTTTTACCAAAAAATGGAAAAGAAAAGGTAATGCTTTATTTCGATAGTTCACTTTAGACAATCTACTATCAGTAAGTAATAATTTGAAGAATGTTGGTAACAAAAAGGGTTACTTTACCCCAAAAGGAAAATTTGGTCATTAATCTTGTTGTTCCAAACCCATAAGACCTTCATTCATCTTCAGAACACAACTTAAGATATTTTGGATGAAATCAAAGAGCTATCCAACCCTCCATAGACAGCAATACAACTAAAATGATCCTAGATCCAGAAACGTAGTAAAAACATTGTTAAAACATTGGTGTGACATCAGTGGATCATCTTCTTTACATCCGGGGGAAAGCACGTGATTGTACATTATCTGCGCTTGTTTGCGTCTAGTGTATGCATTGCGTTGTGATAGTCTTTCCTTTAAAGTTACAGGGCCCAGAAGCTACTAACATTAGTTTGTAATTTATTGATCAAAACCAATTTGAGTTCTACGATTTTAGATCAATAGATATTAGATATGGTGTTGCTGATCTTGCTGGTGATATGCTGTTGACGATACACAAATATATTTATTTCAGATGAGTTTAAGAAGCATTTATGTCACACAAACAGTAAAGCCCGACACTAGGAATGACAAGGTTTCATTCCCAGAGAATGCAAGAACTGATAAAACGTTCACCTTGAAGTCACTATTACTAAAAGCACCGAAAGAATAAGTGTAAATGTAAAAATCATCCAAACAAAACCATTTTCCACCTTTAAGAAAAAACTGTGCTTACATCTCCACCTAAGAAACTCTGTGCATTTAAAATATACCGACATTGCTGCAGGCAGAAAACACCCTCAATCATTATTAAACATGCATGTGCTATTTTGCATCAGAAATAAATTGTGACTAGGAGTGTGTATATGAAAGATAAGAAAGAAGTCTGTGTTCTTCAGTGGTTGGACTCAAACATCTGTATGTTAAGATGTTACACCGTTCACTCTTGTTTACATGTGACTCGCACACGTGTGAGTGGGGACGGCTGGTTTGAAGACGATTAGATCAGTGGATTCGCTTTTCCTGACAAACGCACCCTGACGGGCATACAAACAGGTTTGTGTCTGTCGGTAAACAAATCATCTGTGCTATTCAACACATGCACCCCCCCCCCACACACACACGCATGCATACACACACCACCAGGGATTAAGAGATGGCAGAAATGCTTAAATAGAACTGACAGGGGGCAAATGATTTTGCCCCCTTCCAAACACACACACAGATCTGAAATATTCACATGATCACACAGAAAAACACACGCATATATAAGAGCTCATACACACACTCACACACACCCACAAAACACATACTTTGCCTCAGGCAAATGACTTGTACGACAATAATTTTAAAGGATAAAGGTTCAAAGCGAGACAAGCCTGTTATAGGCTTTGACGTGCATGCTTTGACATATCTGCTCTTAAAAAAAACAATGCAACTGGTATTCGCTTTCCAGCCTCAAAGGAGCATTTTTCTGTACTTCAGATCTGAAGAGCACTTCACACTACTTTCCCACTTTGTTTATATAATGCTCACTCAATTAAACTTTAATTAACTCACCAAAACACCATTCATTGACCTTTCATTACTGCCCCCTACCCACTTCTACTCTTTTCTCTCCCTTCATGCTGTTTTGTTTCTTTTTGTGCCTAAATGTTCCCTCTGTTTCAGTCCTGCATCCTCCAGCCGGTAGGGTTAGCAGAGCTGGCACCAGGGACTGGACACATGGGGCGAAAGAGAAAGAGTTAGTGCTCAGCGGTCTTCTGGACCACTCAATACAAAATGTTCATCCAATCAGAGACCTTTCTTTCCCATTCAGTTCCAGCTTTAGTTAAACCAAACTCCCCACCTCCACATCTTCTATTTCACTAAACTACATACAAACAAAGATTTTAAAAATATGTCAAGCACAGTGGTTTTAATTCTAACACAGTAATAACATTTACTATGCCCTACCTCTAATTGTACCTCACACAAACCCATTAATATTGGTAGATTTGAAGAAAAACACAATTTTGTCCAGTTATAAACTTTGAACGATGGCTGCTTTCAGAATGCATTACATGTGATCTTGATTGCATAATCAGATTCCAAAAATCAAGTATTTATGATTTGATTAAAATACATTTTAAAATAATTGCAATGAGAATAGAGTTACTTTTTTTATTACATGATTACATATTATTCACATGTGAATTATAAAACATAATTAATAGATTCTTCCAATATTCTTCTTTTTCATCTTTTAAATGCTCCTTATTAAAATGTGCAATGTACTGGATCACATAACTAACTACAGTGTTTATCATGTCTTTTTGAATCAGTAACAGATAACAACTTATCCGTCACAGGGGGTATCCATCTCGAGTACGTCCGACGTGTCCGTTCAGGTCCGACTTCGAACAGGAACGGTGTGGGAATAGTGATCAGTGAAAAATTGAAGGACAACGTCATGGAGGTGTTCCGTGCATTCGACCGGTTGATGTCAGTCAAAAAAGGATCGATTTTGGCAAGAAATGGAAGCAAACCTCCAATCCATTGGGGAGGAAGAGCACCTGCTACTGGGTGGGGACCTGAACGGACACGTCGGACGTACTCGAGATGGATACCCCCTGTGACGGAGCCTGCATCTTGGAATGTGCCGAGGCCCACAATCTCGTCGTGGTCAACACCTTTTTCAAGAAATGAAATTCGCACCTGTACACGTATTACAGTGGAGGAAAAGCCACCCAGATAGACTACCTCCTTGTGCGACGACATCACCTCAAGCTGGTGATGAGATCGTGTCTGAGACCACAGTCCCCCAGCACCAACCCCTCGTCCTGGATATGCGTCTGGACCTTGGCCAAAACAAGCGCCCCCGAGTCACCCAGGAAGCCAAAATCAAGTGGTGGCGACAGAAGGAAACCCTCGCCCAAGCCCTGAATGAACTTGCTGTGGACACTGGTCAACTGGCAAACGATATGTGGAACAAGCTGGCCTCCCAGATACTTGAAACAGCTGAACAGACTCCTGGTAAAACCAAACCAGGACGGAAATTTCATCCACTCAGACACAGCCATTCAACAAATGAAAAACAGCAAAGCGTCTGGACCCAACGATATCCCAGTGGAGGTCTGGAAGACCCTGGGACGTTGGGGCAACGAGTTTCTCACACGCCTGTTCAACAACATCACACGGGATATGAAAGTGCCCACGCTGTGGTTGACAAGCTTTACCGTCCCAATATGGAAGAAGAAAGGAGACGTCCTGGAATGCGCCAACTACCGACCAATTCGACTCTCAATGAAGATTTTTGAAAGGGTCATTGATTCGAGGCTGCACAAAATCGTGAAGATCACACCCAATCAATGCGGTTTTGTAAATGGGAACCACAGACGCCATCCACGCAGGCAGACTGCTCATAGAACGACACTGTGAGAAACAGCGGACAATCCATATGGCCTTCCTCGACCTGGAGAAGGCCTCCGACCGGATGCCGCATGATCTGGCATGCAGGTGTAACAAGTGTAGTCCCATGCCCCGTGGGACCATCTCCTTCCATCCCCTTCTCCATCAAAGTTGGGGTCCACCAAGGGTCGCACTTTCACCACTTCTCTTCATCCTATGCATGGACGCTGTCACAGCCGACTTGCAGCTACCTCACCCGTGGACATTACTATATGCCGACGACGTCATGCTCGCCCAAGAACATCGGAGGTCTTTGGAAGCCCTGACACAACGTTGGTCCACCAGGTTAGCCGAGTACGGAATACGCCTTAACGTGGCCAATACAGAATACATAGAATTCGGAGAACAGACAGTTGGCACAATCCAAATTGATGGTGTCCCCCTGAAGAAGCCCGACCAATTTAAGTATCTTGGATCAGTGTTAAGCTATGATGGCAGTACGCTACCAGACGTACGCTCGCGGGTGAGTGCCGCTTAGGCCAAATAGAGGCAGGTCACTGGCGTGCTTTGCAATCGGAAGATACCGCATTGGTTAAAAGGGAAGATCTACAAGACGGTTGTGCGTCCCGGGGCCCTCCGGAACCGGATACTTCATCTCCCGAGCCGTACTCTCCTCCTGATGCAGTGACAGACATCTGACATCGTTACCCAGAAGACAACAGTGTCAGTGAATAGCATGCTTGAGATGAAATACAAAATGCAATGTGTGAAGAAAACAAAACAAATAAGTGAATATTATTCCACTTATAAAATCTTTTCATTGTTTATCATTTTCAATTCAACTGAACAATGAAAAAAAATATATATTACTTGGTTATATCAAAGAAAATTTGTGACAAATTATTTCCAAAAGTGTCATTTCCATCAGAAAACACAGGTTAAAATCAAATATTTTGTAAGAGAGCTCATATTTTGTAAGAGTCCACAATGCCTACAGCAAAAGAAACGCTCCGTTATGGCTTTGAAGGATGACACATGTTGAATAATGAATGTGTTATTTTTGAAACTCATCTTCAGCTTTTCTCTCCAGGTGACACAAAGTGGGTCTAATGTTACAAAGCCAAGGTTTAATCCCTGAATTAAAGCTTAATCCATTCTCACACTGGCAGTTTACCTTCCATCGAGAGAGAAAGGGAGAGAAATGATGAAAGTATTATGACAGATTTCTCTGTGTGCTGAACAATTGCATCAGGGTATATGAATGTTGGTCAAATGACACATCACACCGCCTTACTAAAAGTCACACACTCACACCCACTTAAGAACCTTCAGGAGGTTTAGATGCACCCTTCAGCAGTAGATCATTTTAAGTTGGTTTATCGTTGTGTGTGTGTGTGTAATTGCTGCTGTGGAAGACGGCACAAGAAAAGATCTACAGTATTTGTCAGAACAAGGCTAGACCTGAGCTAAACTTCATGCTAATGGCGATTCTGGCTCTCAGATCCTCCAGAGTCTTTGGAGAGAGCGGCATTCTGTCTGTTGGAGTTGAGCTTTGAGTTAAAATACTGTACCACACACACACACATGCAGAGGAAACTTTCTTCCATAAACTTCTGCAGAGCCAAACTTTGGCCATCTGTCGATCATAACAAATCCTAATTATTTAACTCTTCCACTCAAATCTGCTCTCTCTCTCTTTCTCTCTCTCTCCCTCCATCTGCTGGGTGAGAATTTTGATGTCTATAGACAACCGGTGATCAAACATGTCCTTTTTTACTGCTATCTCAATTCAGTTCAGATGACATGTGCTCGCTCAATAACTCTCTCATCACCGTTTCCACATTTATTTGTATAACTTTATTTTTTTGTAAATGTGCCACGGCTCAATTCAGGATTTTAGCAATAAAAAATAAATAAAAAGTAATGTAAAATGATGGGGTTAATTTGCAGAAAGTTGTTCAACACATGTTTAGAAAGAACTGTGTCATCATCTTCATATGCAGGTAGAAAAACAATATCATTGCTTTGTATCATTAAAAACATGATTAGATTGTAATGTGAGGCAGCTGTTAGCAAGCTCTGTGTATTTCCAACTATTTGTCTCAATAATTGTCAAAAACTTTATTTGTGCACGACATTGTAAATTGGTTTTATGCTAAAGCTTGTGCAAGAAACAAACATCTGCTATATATAAGTGCAGCAGAAACACCAAAATAACTGTTATAAGCAGTAAAAAAAGAGCATCGGGGAGAGCTGAAGGAATCATAACAATTTTTGCTCATTTATTCAGAATATAATTAGCTTAAAGATTTAAAATTTGAGCTTATTTTAGCAGTCATCACCCATGACGATAAAATGAATAACTTAATCAAGTAGCATACAATTAATCCGTAAGTTCACAAAGGCCAGTGTTACATTCAGAACACTTATGCTGTATAATCAGAATGGGAGGATTGTCATAAATGTAACAAAGGAAAAGGTATCATAATGGGAATATTTGCGCACATGCTGTTAATCAATAGGAAACTGCCTAACATATAAGTACAGGGACCCATTCTCACTGTTAACTAGTTGTTTAATACATGTTTTTACATGCCTTTTTTTTTTTACATAAATGTTCATTAACCCTTAAATGCATACCTCTGGTTTTTATGGTTAGACATCACCTTCTTTTAATATTCCTCAATCTATTCATCATAAACAATGTGACAAGAATACATGCATTTTTTGATAATGTGGCACTGTTTGATAGAAAATAATGATGAGATGTTTCTCTTAATTACCAGAGGCATAAAACAAAAGAATATCATCCACAAAAATGTAATTGGTTTGAATTGCTTTACTGCAGAGCAATTACTGTAAGCAATGAGATATAAGTGTCACTGTCATTGTGTAAGTGATAAATCAACTGCCAGTTATCAAAATACTGATTTTGAGGTCTTTGAAAATTATAGTTTTGTTAATAATAATTAATATTTATATTAATAATTAATATTTATGTAATTAATATTTAATAATTATTTTTTGCTAAATCAGGCCTTAAAGGATTAGTTCACCAATCTTCTCCTATGACTTACTGTACGTCTTTCGCCATTTTAGAGAATATTACTGCGTAAGTACACCCGTAAACAGTCCTAGATTACGTCATGCTTTTATCTGAAAGTAAATTATGTCTTTTTTGTTTTATTTGCACAAAAAAGTATTCTCGTAGCATCGCAAAAGTGAGTTTGATTCATTGATGTGACATGGACGGTTTTACCGATGTTTTTGCTGTGTTCCTGGATCTGGGATCATTTCAGTTGTATTGTTGTCTATGGAGGGTCAGATAGCTCTCAGACATAAGCAAAAATATCTCAATTTGTGTTCCAAAGATTAACAAAGGTCTTATGGGTTTAAAAACGACATGAGGGAGAGTAATTAATTACAGTTTTTTTTACTTTTGGGTGAACTAACCCTTAAAATAAAAAAAATATATATACAGCATGAAACTTTGAAAAGTGGGAAAGAGGTTTAATAAATAATAATATTATATACTATTAGGTAAAATGTTAGTTATGAACCCCCACTATTGCTGTTAAAAAGTTAATATTAAAAAAACAATACAGGTCTGTGGCATGCTGTCAGCTAAACCGAAATAGTGTTTATTTTATTTAATTTTATTTTAAAGATTTTTCAAAAACAAAACAAAACAAAAAAAACACAGAACAAACTACACTGAAAAAAATGTTATGTTGAATTCACTTAATTTTGTTACGTCGTAGGGTTGCACGAAATAAATTTATCTAA
>JAUCNO010000795.1:1816684-1828488 GCA_032353835.1 Enteromius viviparus
GGATGGGTTAAATGCAGAGCACAAATTCCTAGTATGGGAAACCATACCTGGCCACTAGTCACGTCCTTTCCTTCCTTCCTTTCCAACAACACATTCAGTGCTGGAAAGTAATTATAGTATTTTTACACTTTTTGGGCATCACCATTTTGACTGCACGTTTCATTGCAGGTTCAAAGAGAAATGTCCACCGAGAGGCGCTAAAACACAGATTCAATACATGAACCCTGGCACATTTTATTACACTGATATAGGTACGTATTGTTGTGTTTTTGCTACAGTGTTTTAGGTACTTGTTGCGGTGGTTCAGAATTAAAATTCAAAAGATAATGTTCTATCATTTTGGAAATATACCTTACACCAAATCCAACCCTAAACCTACCCATTAGTGTTAACAAATGCAACTGATATAAAAACACATTTGTTGATGCAACCATACCCTTTCAACTTCTTTGTTTACTACTTTCCTGTCGAACCATAGTTACACAGGATTCAAAACAAGGCTCCTGAGCCCTTAATTACATCTCTGTACTCTGTGAGTTACCGAAGAAACCCACCATCTATGAAAACTCATAGTTATGAAGCTGAATATTTGTGATGCTAATGTTGAAAAGTGTCAGTTTTCACATTTCCCAGAATATTAATATCAGAATATCAGAATATTAAAGTCATGACATGATATTCTTCAAGTACTTATTAAAGCTATTACTGAAGTTTTCAAACAAGTGAAAATAACTAAATATATCATGTAGTATATAGGAATGAGGGGAAAAAAGAAATGTGTGTTGCCAAATATAAATGTACACTCTAAAAACACATTGAGGTCACATTGAGCAAAAATATTGGTGCAAACATGCTACTTGACTAGCTATAAAAAAGACAGATACAATAAAGTGTAATAATAACAATAAAATAATAAATGCAAGTTTAAAACATTGTTGGAAACCTTTATCTATCTGTTTATGTGAAATATGATATTTGTGATAAGTTGGCTGTACATAATGTTAAAAACAGGTGTTTGCTTGTGCAGGGCACGTGCCATGTTTGAAGGGTAATGTGAAGTCAATATTAAATGTTCAAACTATTTTTGCATTACTGGACATTTATCAAAGTTTACTCTTTCCACCACTGACATGTTGTTGCATGCCCCTCTTACCATCTTTTTCTCATTTTTCTTATCAGATGGCTTAAACCTTTCCAGTTATTTGCCATGTGCTAGAGTTATTTCCAGCCTCTCACTAGGGTAAATTTAATATCTGTGTCTTCTCTTTCTTTAATTTCTTTAGATTCTCTTCTTCTGTTCCGCCATAGAAGATGATTTAAACATGGTCTGACATTTAAGATGAGATGTTGAATTTCTTCTGTGGGCCAAATGTAAAAGGCAAAGACAGGCTTCCAGTTTATTCACTCCATCAAAATTATACCCTTAGTGCACACACACATACGTTGTAAATTTCTCTGACGTGTCTGTCATGCAGGCGGAGGGCATCACTTGCATAGTTTAATTTAAACCCGGTGTCCATTTAGAATTTTGCCTAATGCTACTGTTGATCAACCCTTGCAATGTCCTCTCTCTCGCTGTCTCTCTCACTCACACACACACGCTCACACACACATTACCATTAGTTCTGAGTGAGTGAATGTGTATGTGTGTGAATCAGCTGAAACACAAACTGCAGCAGCCTTAATGGTCTTTAATTAGATGGAGGAGTTTGAGATTACACGCCTGACATGCTAGGAGAACAGTGCGTGCTTGTGTCAAGTTTATTTGTATGTGTGTCAAGAGGTTAGGAAGCTGATATGAGTTTCATAATTCTGCTTGTGTTGACCAGGATTTAGAGTCTATGAAAAATGAATACTGCAAGACTCTTTGTGAGACTGACAGTCATTCTCCAGTTGGTGGTGGTTTTATATGAAAAAAAAAATGCTGCAGTTTTAACCGTAGGAGGTAATGTAACAAACACAGCAGGAATAAAATAGGTATGTTTTAAAAGAATAGATGAGAAAAAAAAAAGAAGAAAGTACTGCACTTTTATTTATACTATCCTTTTTAGTTTTTTTTTTGTTTTTTTTTGCATCATTTTTTAAGTTTGACAGTTTCAGGGAGTGAGAGTAAATAAATAATTTTTTTTTGTAAGTTTTATTTTTCAAGGTTAAAAAAACAAAAACTCTTTTAGCTGACCTTAAATTCTAAGTTGTTTTGAAGGGATATGCAATGTTGCTACATAAACACAAAAGCTGGATTGTAGCAGCATTTATTCTTCGCTTAATCTGTTTGTTTTTGTTTTTTTGCTTAATGCATGCATATGGACTATGTATGAGTGCAAAAGAAAATTTTAGACATGCATTTTATATCGGTACCATGGTTATTGACTGGCTAAAAAATAAATATTGGAGATATTCAATAAAGACCAAATAGTAGACATTTTATTTTACATACCTCTCATTCAATGCGCACTTAAAAACTAATAATTTAACATGTAATCAGTGTTAAATGTAATATTTATTAGATCACAAAAAATATCATCCATTTTCTTTCTGTACATGTATAATGTGCTCCCTAAATTCACTTGTGTCATGTAAAATGATTGTTTTTTGTGTTTTATTATTTTTTGTACACTTACATTTAGACCAAATGGTATATCATTTTATTGATTAAAAATAGTGGCTCATTGTTATCAGCCAGAACTATAGTGCATCCCTTGTATGTTTTGATTTACTTTACTATTGCTAGAATTCTTTAGTGCTCTAGACTGTAATAACATGGCATCTGAATCACATTAATGTTGAATTTTTATTGTAACGGGAGCGTGTTGTGATCCAGTACAGAGCGTTTGATATATAACCTGAATATCTTTACGTAACATCCAGCAAGAGGATGAACAGATGGCTGGATCAATAAATAGAAGAAGGGATTACCAGAATATGTGGTATATTTGAAAGGTTGGGGAGTAATTCTGTGGAAGAGGCTGTTCTTAAATCAATAAAGACCCAGCATACATGGACTACACATGTACTTAAATAGATGCAGGACAAATGGACTATAAATAGCTAATCGGCTGTAAAAATTGCTTCTGATGCATCTCTGAATCTCAGAGCCAATCTGAAATGCAAATGAAAAATGGAACGGGTAGGTTTATGAATAATCATGACAAAACCTGTATCTTGTTATGGTTAAAAGTCATGCATTTTCTTTATTCTGACAGGAAACTATTAAGCTTAAAATTATAGCGAGATAATCATTAAGAGGGAAGAGGAAAGATTGCCCATTCACTCGGAGAGAGGAAAGCCTGAAGGAGGATTGTGTGAGAGGAAATTGTGTTGACACGAAAGGTGAAAAAGAAAGAGAGAGAGAGAGATGGATGAGGTGCAGCAGTCTTTCACACATGAGGATTGTGACACTGTAATGTCACTCTTCTCTATGCCATAAAACCTCCTCATTCTCTATAAAGTTACGGCAAACCAAGTTTCAAGCAAAACAAAATCGTGATAAACTTGCCGACCTTCATTATCTGCAGTGTGCTGCTCTCTCCAAATATTCTGCCACTATTGGATCTCATGGTCCCTTTGTTTTTACTGTCATTTTGTGTTAAAATGAACCCAGAGCTCGGCATTTTTCTCTGTCTGACACTCGCTCTCGCTCTGCAACTCTGCTTGTCTAAAATATGCTTTTAGCATATTTTACCATTATCCCAAGCTCAATAATTATGAATCACACACACACATACACCATACTAATGGCTAATCATTTTTATCCTGTGTGACAATTCTTCCAGGCTGTACAAAGTCCTAAACACATTGAATCACATTCGAACACAACACAGGTGTCATCAGAAATAACTTAAGCATCACAGTGCCCTTCATTAGATGGTTTTCACTCTGGTTGTCATCCATGGAGCACAAATGAAGATACTGAGACTTTTTATTTCGCCAAAGAAGGAAACATGCAAAGTCTTCTGAATTTTTGAGATTGCTTGATGTGAGTAAAAGACTGTTTAGACTTATTAGACTCAATAAATCTCATTTGTGTAGCACAATGGCATGCTGCGTGGTTTTCAAATAGATTGCTGCAACCAAAATCCACAAGAGATAAAATCTCCAAGGAATCCAGGTTTTCAGGGCTGCAGCACTGGAAGCAAAAACATGCTTTCATTCTATAGAAATATCTCACTTTATGTTCCACGGAAGAAAAGGGTTTTTTCCTTTTTGATTGATTCCTTTAAATATGTATGACATCAGAGTAACACGATGACTTTGAGTTGTTTTCAAGAAGAATTCTTAAATGATGTGAGACTTTAAAACAGGTAAACACGTACTGTATGTATCCGGCCGTGAATGCCGAGCTCCGTGCACTCACACGTGCACGCGCAGATCAAAGAAACCGTGTCTTCTCATAAATGAGATTTTCCTCGGCCAGACCTTAATGATCCATCTCTCTCAGTGGAGCATGAGGAGAGCAGGGGACGGCAGTGGTGGAATACTGAGCAGAAGTGGAGGCACGGGGCTCTCTGAAGGCTACAAACCTGAGCAATGTGCTGCATGCGGCTATTCAAACACAGCATCGCAGTGGGGTGAGAAACAAACAAAATGAAAAAAGCAATTGAAATTTTAGAGTCATACGCACATATGCACCTGTTCCTTTGACTCCGATATGGTGCAATGGCAAGCTGCTGTTTGAAATTCAATGAAACACACCTTAGGAAAAGAATGAAAGATGGGTGAGCGACAGGTAGGAAAGACAAGAATGAGGCAGGAGTCACTCTAAAACACTCAGGTGTCTTTAGCATTTGGGAACTCTTTTATGATGCTTGGTGTATATATATATATATATATATATATGTATGTCAGTGGCTTGTGGTAGCATATATGGAGGCACGGTCCTCTCTCTGCCTTTGGCTTTTTCAGTCCAGTGCACATGGGCATATTCTGGTTTGATGTTTATACGCATTCCTGCAGTTCAAACAGTGGAGAGTGGCTCAAGCAACACCAAGGTAATGATTTCAATCCCCAGGAAATGCATTACCTGGCAAAATGTACACTGTGTGGTTAAAAGCAAGTAGCAAATGCATAAATGGAAATAAACAGTTAGTACGTTAAAGGGGAAGCATTCCTTTCACTTACCAACAAGCAACCAATGCTTTTCTATGTTTTTATATTAGAAACTTACTATTTACTCTAATCAGAATATTTCAAAAGCCATGTTTCCATTCACGTTATGTTACGTAAATTAGATTTGTGTGAAAATAAGAATTTTGTATTTATTGATTTTGTAAATTTATTTTTCAGACTGAATTTTGAATACGCATTTGGATATTTCTGTGGTAAATTTGCATGAATGTATTATGTATTATTATGTATTACCAAAATGTATCCATTTCAATGGAGCCTCGACATTTTATTAAATGCACATTTTGGAAATTTTTTTAATGTGTGCACACTGCCCTTTTGCCCACACCTTTTGGCAAAGTGTGGTTTTGGGTGATATCAGCATAAATCCTTATCACTTTTTGGTGCTAATAATGATTCTCATTTTGATTTCATAATAATTGCAATACATGCCAAAGTTGAACTACTATGAACCTTGATGTCCGTAAGACGTGTCCAGCCAGTGTGAATCATCTTTGAGCTGTCCTTCAGGAGGCTTGAAGTAATATATCAAGTCAATGTTTGAATAAACTGACAGCTCAGATTATGCAGAGCTGTAATAGCTACTAATAGTGGATACTTTGATCAATCAAAAATGTGTTTTTCTATGTAAAAACTGTTTATTTAATAAAATATGTTTTCGTGGTTTGTGTTGTCCCTCATCAGTGCAAAATTATCACAAATTAAAAAGGATTCATACCAATATTTACTGCTAATACTTTTCTAGAGTGTTTCTAAACTTTTGAAGGGCAGTGTATGATTTCCAAATATGTGCATAAAAATATGTGGTCTGAAAACTTGGCTAATATTTCAGCAAAAGTAGGTGTTTTTTGTCTTTAATTTTATTAACTTCTAAAAAATCTATGACTTTGTAACTTTTTTCTTTTTTTTTGACTATCATTATTGTTAATATTCACCTTCTTTTCAGACCATTAGTCATCAAATCCTCTGTGAACACAGCAGGTGTCATGATGATCACAGACACGGAGGTGACGCTTTAATTTAACCGAGCTCAGTTCTGGTTAAACATTTACTCGCTTACAGATTTACACCGTTTTAAGTTCAGAGATGACCGAACATGATGTCTGAAGGTAATTAGTGTGTCCTTTTTCACCAGTTTGACCCATTCAGGCTATTTAGCTCACTGATCATGAAGATTAACGAGCATGAATGGTTGCATTTACACTACAAGCGGCCAATCACAGTGAAACCAATTTTTCTGATATTGTAATTTATTTCAAACTAAAATATTATTTAAAAAAAAATAATTTTTTGATTTCACTTTTTGACTAGATTTTTTTTTTCATATAGTTGATTTGTTTTGCCTCCTTAGAGAAAACGCAGAAAACACCCCTGGTACACAAGTGTGTTTGGCAGCTAGAGATGAAACAAACATAATCTAAATGCTTTGATGTTTACTTTACAATCTAACTCAGTCATGCACAGGAGGAAGAGAAAGAGACGTTCTTTTAAAAAATGAAAGGCTGAAAGAGCATTTGAGAGATTTGGGAGCTGATTTCTGATGGATGCTGTGTCGTGTCTGTGTGTGTATTAGTCAGCCGGTGAGGAAACAGGAAGGTAATCTGAATGCTTTGATGTTTAGTCTGATCTTCGCTTTTTACACACATAGAGTAATGCATAGGAAAAAAGAAAGAGACTTTGGAAAATGAAAGTCGGAAAAGAGAGAGAAAGAGCTGAAAGAAAGGTCTGTCTTTATCTGCTGCCGGGCTCATGTTCTTTTGAAAGAATGAACCCCGCGCCTTCAAGGGCACCGTGCTATTGTTGAGAAATGCTATCTCTTACAAAAGACACACACACACATACACACACTGTACACATTCTCTCAGAGCTCCTTGTTCACATCAGTAGAACATTGCAAAGCAAAGAGAGTCATCTTTATGTGTGCAAGTTCTCATGCAGGAAATCTCTCCGGAGAAGGAGCCTTTCTGGAGCTGAGAGTTCTGGTCCTGCATAAACACGAGCATGTCTTTGAATTGAGATTAACAAACACTCTCTGCCTGATATTCTCCTGGGATCATGGTTAGATCAACACTTACACACACACACACACACTTAGAGCTGGCATTGAACATCTCTCCTGGCTACATAATAGGGACTGTTTTGCATGCAGACGCGTTTGCGATGAGGAAGTATTTGCGTATACGCAGCACACAAGCGCACACGTCAGAGCAATGAAACCACATGCTACACTTGTGTTCAACAGCAAACTCTTTCTCTCTAAGTCTGTCATGTCATTTTTAGCAGACTGAATGCGTGCAGAATTACAACAGAAATGGAGTAAGGTCCTCGCTGATAAGCTGCTAGATGAGGAGATAGATTGTGAGGTTACAGAGTTTTTCTACGTGCTTATGTATTATTCAGAACTCTATTTTAATTAACTGAATTAACTTTTTTCCCGGTCTAAAATGAGCTTTAATATGCACACAATATGTATTCATTGTTTCAGGAAAAGTAGTAATCCAATCTTTTAGGACATTAAAGACTTGGATTAAATTAATATAAAATGAGCAGTTCCCATAGATTCCACAAACCATGTTTAAAGCTCTGCCATAACCAAGCATTCTGTATTCATGCAAGTTACTGTGTTGTTTAGCAAAGCCTAATCTGTATTTAACTTATTCATATTTACTTAGAATATAGTAAATATGAATTACTATAGAATTGGTAATGAGTTATTTTAGTATTTTGAACTATTGTAGTATTTATTTATATCTGAACTAAGTAATAGTAAAAGTGTAATATAGTGTAAGTGTGGATAAGCACCACCTCCGCAGATCAACATCTGCTTCTACAATGCTGCCTGTTTAGCCCCGCCCACTGATTCATGCATGTAGTGTAATAACAAGAGTATTTGCATTGCCTTCCTTCTGATCACAACTTTAGAAAAGAGTGGATGGAACTTTTTTTTGTTACACCTATCCAAACAGAGTGTTTTGATGAGGTGGGACAAAAACAGGACAGAAAATAGCCTATAGCCTATGTATTTTTATGTAAAAGTCTTAATAACATTATAAGTGGAGCTCGGAGAAGAGTACAAAATTAAATAAAGATAAAAACAGCAACAACAAAGGCAGTTCATGACCCATTTAAAGTGACTACAGTTTAATAAATCTTCTGGTGTCACTGTCATTTAATGTTAATCAAACAGCAAAAGAAAAAGAGAAAATCGCAATCAAGTGCACGCCAATCATTGGCCTTTTGTATAAAGCTCAAAGGCAATTGGTCTCTCTAGCGAGTTCCCATATGTAACATTGAAGTGATTCGACTGAAAGGTTAACTTCTGTTGTGCGCTCGTCATTTTACCAATGTATGTTTTTCTAATCTGAGAGAGTTCAAAACTTTAGGTGTCCAGGTAAAGAATTATGTTCTTACTAAAGTAACATTAGTTCTGATAAAGTGCTTTAATACCACTATTTATTAAGAATATTTTAAATAATGTCGATTTTTTTTCCTGATTACTTTGTGCAGTAATAACGAATGTAGTCACTGGGCATTCTTACACAATTCCCACTCGTGCACCTCAAATAAGTAAATAATAATCATGAATGCAATAAATTGCTGTCACATTACGTAAAGCACCACATACAAATGTAAACCTACCAATGAGAAACGTCCTTGCGATGGAGTTTCCGGTTGAGCGACCGCGTCAGTATCATCTTCATCCTCCTACTTACCTTTTTTTTCCTTAATCTTTGGACACAAAAATAAATTATGCTAAACTACAGTATATTAACTATATATTAAACTAACCTTTCCTTTCTTACACGTAATGACGTTAGATATGGAAAGACCAATCAAAAAAGACCAACTAACTAATCAGAACAAAGTTGGCTAAAGGAAATGAAGGCTTTACTGACCTTACGATCTGAACTGATTCAAATGAACGGTATCAAAGTCATTGCAAAACGACTCTAATATTAGATGCTTATTTTGAGAAAATTGCAATGTTTTGTGACCTTAGATGCATTTAAACCTGTTTTAGCGACTCCAACACAATATTAGGACACTTTAGTATCCTAAGTACTGCCATTCTTGTTCACTCATTTGTCACTTCTCATATCGACTACTGTAATACTTTTTGTTTGGTTTACCACAAAGGCTCCTCAATAAATTACAGCTGATTCAGAATTCTGCTGCTCACATCATAACCCAGACGTCACTTATACAACACGTTAGCCCGATACTTCAACGGCTTCATTGGCTCCCTAATAAATTTTGCACATAAAAAACGTAAAAAACTCTTCATAACCTTACTCCAACTTATCTTTCAGATCTCATTCAGCCCTACACTCCTTCTCGAACCCTTTGTTCTTCCTCACTGGGTCTTCTTAATACACCCACGGCTCGTTTAGCCACCATGGGTCATAGAGCCTTTAGCCGTGCTGCTCCTTGTCTTTGGTATACTCTTCCAGTTAACATTCGCAACTTAGAGTTGTTATCACAATTTCAAACTAAGTTTAAACTCACTCATTCAGAAAAGTATTAAAAAGTATTATCTTTTAATCTCATGATTAATATCTGCACTCAAATCCCGGCCTCTTCTCTTCTCTCCATTCTCGCTACTGTTTGTGGTTTATTGATATTGCTGTTTATTGCTATTTATTGTTGTTTTACTTATTGTTCCTGATTTATGATGACCCTGTGTGACTTGAAAGGCGTCTTAAATAAAATTTATTATTATTATTATTATTTCAAATACAAATTACCCGCTCTCTAATGCATTTTAACTTTAAACCATCACTTCTGGCAGGCCACATAATAATGCTTCCTCCAGTGGAAAAGCCCATCTCTTGTCATCACAGATCACAATCCTAAGACATATTTGCAGCCTGGTCTCATAATAATATGTACTTCTGCATTTGTACTTTTAAAGCTGGAAGCTGGATATGTGTGATGTTAACATTCACAAGCATCAGTTTTCAAATCTGCCAGCATATTAACATTGATGATATTCTTCAAGTAATTGTGTGAAAATGACACATTATTAATCAAAACTTTGTAAATTTGTGTGAAAATGAATAAAAGGTTTTAGAGTTTTACTGTCTCTTGGACACCTTTTGGACACTCATTCTGAAGGCACTCATTGACTGCAGAGAATCCATTAATGAACAACTCAACTACATCTTAAATGGGAACAGTATTAATTAAAGTAGATTAAAGATTAAAGTATCACTATTCAACATTAGCATCAGATGAGGCATTTAGAGGAAGGCTCTTGTACTTTCCTTTGTTTCCTCAGAGATCCTAAAGTGTGTCCTGTATATGAAGAGCGTAACAACGAAATATACATTCAAAGTCCCATCAGAGGAAGCAGAGCGATTGTTCTTTTAATGCCTTTCTGTCATTTTGCATGACTTTACTAAATAGTATGTTAAAGGGGTCATTCAAACCCAGTTTTCCACAAGCACAAGATTCTTTAGGGTCTTAATGGAAAGTTTGTAATATAGTTTGTTTTAAAATTTCTCAAAGATAGTTTAAAAAAACGCAAATTTTACCCTGTCAAAAACAGCTGTTTAGAAATCACTCTGTTCTGTGTACTTCCCCTTTAAATCTTCACGAGCTCCGCTGACTCCGCCGCTCTTTTCTGAGGCACTCTCAGAGGATCTTTGTTTAGCTGTATTTATAGTGAAACTGGCTAATTAGCACATTATTAGGAAAGGTGATTTGCAAAGATTCATTAAAAGACATTATACCCACTGCTTCTGTAGGTGAGGCTGGATCATGAATGATTATATATAAATAACTACTGCTCTGTTCATTAATACATTCAACAACAAAACACCTCAATCGCTTAGGAGTCTTGCTTGTCTCTGCGTTTCGGTCTGATGACGGATCCGATGGCGGGTCTGAGGTAAGACACCAGTTCAGGCTGTGTGACACTCTGCTGTCAATCAACTGTTGTGGGAGTGGCCTCTATCAGTGTGACTCCACACATGGCACTTTCTTGCATTGTTGCTGATCAAAGACAGAAAGCTGTGTTTTTGCTTCATCAAAATTCTGCTCAATATTATGACCAAGTTTTTATTTCCATGTCCTATCAGTTATTATTTGTAATATAAAGCATGTTTTATAATTTCATTTAAAGATCTTTAATAGATCTTTAATAACATTTATTAGATATTTACTTGCTCAAAGTCATTTCCCCTCTTTTTACATTTATATTAAGTAAAACTGTTAAATATAATCTTTAATCAAATCCCAAATGAAAAAAAAAATTGTAATACTGTATTTTAATATTTTATATGACATCTACATTCTTTTGGAACATTAAAAATGAATTATTTGTTGTTTACTGCTTTATTACTTATTCTTATAAAATAATCGAAAATTTTAATAAAATTAAGAAATGTAAATAATGAAATGCTTTTTTTTTTAATAACATTGGCTGAATAGGAGATTATATGTGGTTCATCGTGTCATTTTGCTATTTTAATAAGCACAACAGTTTGTTATGTGTCGACTGTCTAAAGGAAAAGTTCCCCCAAAAATGTTTGTAAGCAGGCTGTTTTGGTCACCACTGAACTTTTATTTAATATATATATATATATATATATATATATATATATTAGGGCTGTGCAATATGGACGAAATAATCATATTGCGATTTTTTTAACTAATATTGCGATTGCGATTTTATTAGC
>JAUCNO010000795.1:1834245-1863329 GCA_032353835.1 Enteromius viviparus
CTCCCGAGCAGGTTCAAGTTCACGGACCTGTTGCTATGACAGCAAG
Organism: Enteromius viviparus; assembly: GCA_032353835.1. NCBI lineage: Eukaryota > Metazoa > Chordata > Actinopteri > Cypriniformes > Cyprinidae > Enteromius > Enteromius viviparus. The sequence goes on from JAUCNO010000795.1 coordinate 1,834,292, forward strand.
TCCCGGATGAGCGTCGAAGAACCGAACGATCTAAGATCAGGAAAAATCCACAACAATCAAATCCAGCTAACTGAGTTAGTGAGGTACGAAGAACGAGCCCCAGGACTAGGCCTTAGTTAAATTAAGATATTAATGTATCTTTTACAAAATTTCAAGATATGTCAGAGCAAGACATTTTGAGTAGAAGCAGTTCAAACATGCATTTTAGTCTGGGACTAGTTTAAGCCTTGTCTGTGAAACAAGGAAAATATCACATTCTCCTTCAATATTACTGCACATGGCTACATTTTAAATCAAATTTATTTTGTGCAAAAAATTTTTTTAATTTTAAACAGGCTACTCTTTTAAAACTATAACTTATTTTAAAAAGTTCTCTTTGAGTATACAAAAGTTTGCAGAAATAATCTTGACTTTTAAAAGTTGGAATTTTCTTTTTTTTTCCTCTGCATTATTGCCGCTTGATTCTTACAGATGAGATCATTGACAGTGGCAGCTTTAACAGGCTGCTTTCAGAACAATGCACAGATCTCTTTCGATATATCAGATGTTTTGCTCTGCTCCAAGAACATAACTGATGGTGTGTTCATCAGTTTTGTATAAAAGCATTAGAAAATGCAAGTGCATTTATCCAGTTTCAGGATAAACAAACACAACGCACACGTGACGCGCAAGTCTGTCAGCGCGCAGGTTTCGTGCATCTAATACCAATGCATTCCAAACGGTATACTGTATGAAGATCACAGACGTGAAGTGTAGTCTAGAAAACTAGTCCTGGCCGAATAAGGCAACAGTGTAATTCGGCTATACATCCGCACTAAAGGTGAAAGTCACCATAGCTTAGTATAGTAGTATAGTATAGTATAGTATAGACTACAACCCAACTTTGTGAATAGATTAACGGCAATATTTTTTTTATTGCGCTATAAGAGTCTCGCGTTAACGCAGTTGCCTTTGAGATTTATACAAAAGGCCAATGAATACTGGCGTGCAATTGATTTCCCTCAAGTGCACCTCATCACTGTGGGAGTATAAGAAGGCACGAGCGCAGTGCACATGCAGCTTTTCACTTCAGAGCCTTCGCCGTTCGGAGCTGAAGATCCCCTTGGCTGTATTGAAGTTGATGGTTGATCTACTGAAAAGAGTTTCTGCGATCTTTTGCTCTCTCGTCTGGCAGCGTACTCGACGGCTGTCAGCGGATCCTGCAAGTTGGTGGCTTTTTTCAAAGCCAGCTGTGCCAACTTTTTGCATTCCAGCGACTTGGCATGGAGTCGCGGCATGGAGTTGACGCGAAAGGTCTTCCCTGGGCAATCCAGAAAAAAGAGCAAATTTTCACAGTTGGTACAGCGTTCTCTGTAATGTCGATCCGCCCATGCGTTTTCTGGGTGCCAGAGTTTCCTTACATCTGTAGACGGACACGATTGCTGCCTCACGTGTCTGGGTCAAGATCATGCTTAGACCGCTTTCGTGGATGGATATGCATTCATTGTGAGCAGATGCCCATGGCTACGTTCTGTCCGGTGTAAAAGCCCCGTGAACGTCTGTCGCACCACATACCCGCTGCAGGTCTACCAGGCTAAGGTGTTAAAACAGCTGCACAAAAATGTTCCTGATCAAGGGGCGATGCAGGAACTCCGCGCCACGACCGACTTCGCTCTCCAGACGGCAAAGGTCACCCTTGGCCAGGTGATGTCCACAGCTGTGGAGCGACTATGGCTGAATCTGGCACAGTTGGCTGACGTTGACAAAGCACGCTTTCTTAATGCTCTCCCACTCCCAGGTCGGCCTATTTAGCGACACTGTTGAGGACTTGGCCCAGGAGTTCTCGACAGTCCGCGATGTCACACATTTTGCTTCTGAGGGCCAGCCAGTCCCTGAGTGCATCGCCCTCCATCTGCTCGTTGCCGAGTGCGCTCCCCCGTAGCGCCCGAACTTCCTGCTCCAACCCCCTCTGAGGCACACGATGCTACAAGCCGTCGTCGAGCTGCCAGCGGGCAAGGGGTGCCACCCACAGCTCAGGGACCAGCCAGGAACATTCCCCTAGTGGGCTAATGGGCTCAAGTATGCCTTTTCCCCAGTTAGCCTCCTTGCACAGACCCTGTGCAAGATCAGGGAGGACAAGGAACAAGTCCTGCTCGTAGCACCATACTGGCCCTCCTGGACTTGGTTTGCCTACCTCATGTTCCTCGTGGCAGCCCCTCCCTGGAAGATCCCCTTGAGGAAGAACCTACTTTCTCAGGGGATGGGCACGATATGGCGATTAAGTAGTGAACCTGCAAGCTCTGCCCCAGGAGGAGGCAGACCCAGCCTAAGAGATGTTGTGTTCTGTACGCACATTACACCTCTACACTGACCGCACTCGGAGCATCAGATGGTCCCAGCAGCTCTTTATTTGCTATGGTGGACAGCAGAAAGGGAAAGCTGTCTCCAAACAGAGGTTGACTCATTGGGTGGTGGAAGCCATCTCCCTGGCCTATCTATACCAGGGAGAGCCTTGCCCCTTAGACTGAGAGCTCAATCAAGTGCATTCCAATATTCATTGGCCTTTTGTATAAAGCTCAAAGGCAATTGGTCTCTCTAGCAAGTTCTCATATGTAAAGTCTCCGTTACCTCCTTCATGAACGTGGGTTAGGTTCATAACCTAGACGTTTCTCGTTGTACTGCTATTGTGGGGGAAAAAAATTAAGTTTAACCACTGATTCTTTACATCAGCATCATTGGGCGATGAAAACAAAACACACTTGCTTTCAAGTCTTCTTGACCGACTAGCGGAAGTGTTTGTGGGCAGGTCAGATTTTGCGGGGAGGCAGGGATTATGCAAATATGCTACCTAGCGGCGTACATCGGTAACAGAAAGAAGATTTGAAAATGAAACAACTGGTTTGAGTTGACTCTTTGTTTTTAGAAAGACAATATCTTTCTTAATCATGCATGTTTTGGTTTAATAACTCTGCAGATTGTTTACATTGAAGTACAGCTATATAACAAACTGCACATCATATCATATTATTAAAAAAACATATTACCTGCTCTTTAATAATGTATTTGTTTCTTCTTACAAACATTGCTGTCTACTTCACAAGATGGTAACTGATGTATTGGAGTTATGTGGTTTTTCTTGTGGAATATTGTAATGTTTATACTATTTGAACTCTCATTCTTTTCAAGGAAGTTGTATTTATTTATGAGGTGAACTGTTCTTTAAAGTGATAATGATGATTATAGCAAAGATAAACACTTTAAGAGAAAGAAAGAATGAAAGGTGTAGAAATATATCTAAGTACTCAATGTAATATTGTTCAGTTGTTAATTATCGACCATAATATGAAAATAATAGTAGTGTTTTTGTTAGAAGATTAGAATGCATAATTTTGCAAATAAATGTAAATTTGTTAATTTCTCTTTTCATGTGATCATCTGAAGCAGAGATGTAAAGTTTTGCAATGAGGTAACAGGTACCTAAAGCACTTTTGGCGCTTTTCCACTAGTACGGTATGGCACGGTTCAGTACAGCTCACTTTTGGGGGGTTTTACACTGGGAACAGTACCTGGTCCTTTTTTTAGTACCACCTCAGTCGAGGTTCCATGCAAGCCATGCCGTTACCAATATGTGACGTGTAAACTCTGCTGGTCACTGATTAGCCGAAAAAAAAATCGTCATTTCTGTGTCACTGAAACAAGTCCATTTCCAATACTGAAGGACGCCAATGAATAACTCAATGCTCCTTTATCTTCTTAACTTAACACTTTTCAAACACAGATTTAAGCAGCTGAATATTAGAATATGACCAGAAATATAAATGTGTAGACAAGACTGGAATTTTAGAATTCGTTTTTAAATGAACGACATGTCAGCAAAACAACACCAATGGGAATCTAGCCTAGGGTGCTGAAATGGTCAGAAACGGGCTCTGTAAGTCAGCTCCATTAATGTGTAACAGTGCATAATGTCAGCAATGCATGCATTGCACTACTCATTACACTGGTTTGTTGTTGCATTCTTACTTCCCTGGTGCACTAGTAATAGTTACAGTATAAAACAGCATCTTAGGTGTCGATAATTAGGTTGATGTTGTTCTGTTTGAATTAAAATCAGTTTTTATTCTGCTCTTATTGAACATGAATGAGCTCAGGTCACTTTGTGGCTGTCATTGGTTGTGTGAATGAGGCTTGAGGGATATTACTTTTGGCTTCAAAGAATTTGTATAATGATGCACTTGAAAAAGATGCAACAATCTGGAAAATGCTATGTATATGATTTACTCTGACCTTGGCTGATCACAGCATGCTCCCGTTGAGTCATTGATACACGTATTGATGTCCAAACACAACAGATTTGTTTCCATTAAGTCTTAGAGCATATTGATCTCCCGGTGCAAACACACACACACACACACACTAATATCATCAAATTCCAATTATTCATGTACAGGTACTATATGAAACTGAATACACACGCACACGTTGTTTCATGGTGGAGACGTTGTATTGACATTGTTTTTATACAAAACTAATTATATTTTGCGTCCCCTAACCTGCCCTCGAACCTTTCTGCAGTTTGGCATTTTTATTAACATAATTATTTAGTATGTTATTAATCACTTTCTTGTGCGTTGACTGGTACACACGTAGGAGGTTTTTTTGAGTTTTACTATGCTTGAGGGGATATAGCTATGTATATGGTCCCTGACACTATGAGAAAAGTGAGGGCCCTGATACTAACCGCTGAAGCACAAAACGTATGAAGCAAATCTCTCTCCCTCAATAACTGCAATATGTTTTTAAAATAACTAGAGGTACTTTTCCAATAACACGTGTATTATTGTAGATGTTTATCTAGCTAGGCCGCAAAACATGTTCCTAACCGATTATTGGCAGTGTTTATCCACAGCGGCAGCGGTGTTATTAGGAAATCAGTCACACTCTGTGGATGTTTCCTCGGCGCGCGTTCTGGTCGGACTGAGATTGTGTGCTCGCAGCGTCGGCCGCTCGCGCCGGTAGACACGCGCCACCCGTTCCCCGTTCCTGCTGCCACACCCCCTTTCTCACGGGCGCTGAATGGTACGTCCCGGTGATGCCGAACGTGTCAGACAGTGAAAAATCCGTGAAGACTTGAATTTGTATCCTAACCGTTCAGAATACGACGCTCCCTTCGCGTGCGAGTGCGCTTGTGTATATGAGCTGCCGCATCCCGTTTCACTCAGCATCCGCTCTCGCGCGTTTCCCGGTAACCGAGCACCGCGCTCCCGCCGCCTTACCGGAGCCACCGCGTCTCCGACCGAGGCGCTCTGCTTTCTGAAGGATAAACGCCAGGATTCAGTGCCGGAGCCTTTCCCCGCATATCTACAAGAGATTAAGTGAGGATTTTACACTGAATCATGCTAAGCGTTGACGAAGGTAAGCATTAGAACCCCGGTAAACATAACCGGTTCTACATAACTGCGTGTGTTTGTGGGTGTTTGCTCGTAGACGCTGAATTCAGACGTGAATTCGGTTTCTCAAACGAATGACTGCGGTCCGTTGTATAAGAAACGCATCTCTTTTTCCTTAAGGCAACCGTTAAGAAACAGAGAACCCGTTATTAGGCGGCTGAGAAGAAGCCCAGTCGTTTTTTCCTGCGCAGCACATCTGTGTAACTGATCCGAGGCTCTCCCAGCACAGACATCCACAAACGGGCAGCCGTTAAATGGCTTTGGTTCCCATCCATCCGCCGTGAGACTTTCTCGTTTTTTAGAGGCGAGCTTTCCCGCCGTCACCGCGCGCAGATCATTCTTGACAGTATCGACTAGGCACGAGACACCAATTACCCGTTGCTTGTGAACTTGACTGACTGAATGCGACCTTTACGGTCTTTTGCTCTTTAATTGTGATATATATTTCAACGAGTTATGTTGGAGAATAAAGCAGACGGGTCTGAATGAGTGTGAGGAGATTTCACCGAGAAATAGTCTATGCCCACGGTCTCGCGCACCACTGGGTCACCAGCACGTCTCGGCAGTTGAACTGGTAAATATTTAAATTTCACGGGATTTTCTCCGTTTTAGCAGTGAATACAGACCATCCCACCGGCTGCTAGAATCCGGTTATTCATGTGTTATTCTCGGCTTCTCCGTCAGTGTGTGTGAGTGTTCTGCGACACATCTGTGCATTATTCACTCAGGTCCCCTTAGAGAGAAACCGCTGGTAACACTGGGAGAGTTGGTCGAGAGTTTATATGGCCATGCTTTTGATTTAATTTTTATGATTATACCAGAGGAGAACGAGGGAAACAAGATTGAGTGTTTGTACTCTAGTACTTAGAACTGTATAATTTAGTGTTCTTGACGTTATAAGCAAAAATACCAGGGCACTCCCCTTATTTGCATATATATATATATATATATATATATATATATTCTAATAGTATAATGAATAACAAATAATTTTAATGTGATTTAAATAATTCTTATTAAAATATTAGGCTATTTGTTCATATTTCTTTTGCTTGTAATTTTACAGCTTGTATCCCTCTGCAAATGTAAATCTCATTTTGCAATATTTTTCAGAAATTTGGCCCACACACTCAGTTTCAGGAAACCAAACTCAAAAATTAAGCATTTATTTACATAATGTAGCCGTTTATTTAAACATAATTTTATGGCTTTCCTTAAAAAGAAATTGTATTCTTTAAACGTCACTGCATTAAGGACGCACATTTTTATGCATAGTTAGAGGCAGACTTCAGCACATAGAAGACATTGCACAAATAATCTCCCAAAAACATGATTAATTGGTTCAATTTTACTACTTTATGTATATTGCTCTCTTATTTGCTTGCTGAGGGAGACTGATTATCCTGTATTTTTAAGATTTTCTAACAAATTGTTTGCTGCAGATAGTCTGAAGTAAACAAGATATGTTTGCTATATTGCCCATCCCTGAACGGCACATAAAATCAGGCATGTGTGATTGGTGGTTTAATATGTCGATCAGATGACCTGAATTGAGGGTTCTTGAACAAATTAAGTACATTGAATGTAATACTAATGGTCTTTTGCTGGTGGTACTAACAGTCTTTGTCTAGTGAGAGCAACAGGGCACACTATATGGTTGAGCAGGTATGCAGAGAGAGTAGCATTTGAGGTTCAGGACTGCCAGTATCCATGTCGGCGAGATGGAGGCATAATATGTAATATTTAGCTTGGTTCCAGTGGATTAGTAGATAAGAGTTTTTTATTTATTACGCCACAAATACAGGTTTGGGTTACAGAAATCACCGTCCACTAATGTGCCATCAAGTAAGACACCCCAGGTTGCTCCAGGCAAATTATTCTCAGCAAGTGGTTAACAGTAAGTTGTGAAAAGCAAGTGCTAAATGGCAACTATGAACATGCAGTATTTATGTGCTAGAAAATGGTGAGCGTATGTGTGTTTGATATGTCAGTCTGCCGTAGGTGAATTAGCCTGAAATTGTTGCGATTCCTTCTAGAGTCTTATTATTATGCAAAAAAAAAAAAAAAAAAGATCTCTGAAATGCAAAACCTGACACCGCCTACTTTATTAGGAAATGCCACTGAAATGAATGTAAAATGCCTTATTACTTGGTTCTCTCCTGACCTTTTAATTAATATGTGTGCATGTCCATATATTAGGAATTTCCATTACAAGGGATAACAGCTATAATAACAGATATTAAGGGTCTGACTTTGGCTTGAAGGTCTTGCATTCTGTACTGGTAGCTAATTCCTTTATTTTGTGTGGACTGTTGGGACTGGCATCATCAACCCAGAACGTTTTAGATTTATTGACATATCTGTTGATGGCTCATTTAGACCTTAATGCAATGGCATGTTTGGCATTACATGTTTGTGTTATTCATATATGTAACTACAGTATGTCTAAAAATATATGCTACAGTACACCTTTATTTTACCCTTCCCTCTGTCCCTGTCTTCTTTGTCTCTCTCTCCTTATGATGTCGAGGTTTAGCAGGGATGGTAGCTACCCACGCCGGTATTAACCCCCTGCTATTCCTCACCCTCTTCTAACAATAGAGGTAAAGACCCGGAGGGGTTCCTGCCTGCTCTCCCACTCGCAGCAAATGCTACAGTACTGCGTTCAGCTTTCATTAACGCCAGACTCACTGGGAGAGAGCAAATTCTGAGAGTTCTTAGCTTTCTGACAGGCTCCACCGGCTTGGGAGGCTAATACATCATAGGCTTGCAGCTAGTGCAGCCCAGGGGTACTATTGTTCGACGGTTAACATTTATTAACCGACAATTTTAGAAGAAAAAAAAAACTACTTGTTGCAGTTGTAATCAATTGATTTCTGCTGAAAATACCCATAACCTAAACAATGCTTTATACATATTTTAAATCAGTTAGTGAGGTGTGGGTAGTAATGGTCGACCCATATATCGGTATGGCTAATATTGTCCGTATGTGCAGACACACAAGAGCGCCCATATTTTGTCTTCATTAGTTTACCGTCAGTACTTTGATTTCAATTTTAAATGCATTTCTTTTTTTATGATATTTAAACGTTTTTCAAAAATAAAACCAATTTGAGCTTGAGTACTGAGTCATTTACATAATGACAAAAACAACAACAAAAAATGGAGAAGATAAATGGTAAAGATCGTACTAGTTTCAGAACACAAGTTGTTGTAAGATATCCTGACATTTTCCTCCCTGTTAACGTCAAAAGCCAATGCAAGAGCCAACTTTCTCGACATTTCTACATCTCGAACTAGATTGTTATAGCAACAAAAGATGCCTTCAGCTGCTATTTGCAACCAAAACATTGACAGCTTTTTATTTTAATAAAAACTGCTCGTCAACCTTTTCTTGTCAAAAAGATGCCAATAGTGAACACACCCTAATTCATTAAGACAACAATATTATAAGTTAAAATTCAGTAAAAACCTTATTACTAAAACATACTATCAACAAGAAAAGAAGATGAACCCAGCAGAAGAACGCAAATCATTTTCGTCTTAAGTGTTTTCTTTATAATGCCTTTTTTAGAGTGAAAAAATGATGAATGTAAAAAAAAAAATATATATATATACAGTATATATATATATATATATTGTCTTTCCATTTGGATTATGGTGGCTTTATCTTAGTAGTGGATAGTGTTTATGACGAGAAATATGTGAGAAAATCCCTGGTTGTTGTTTAAGGACATTAAACCATTCCAATGACCTCTCTCACTAGTAGACAGGTTAGGTATTTAATCTCTGTTCTTCATAAGCTATGTTCATTAAGCAAGCTGTGTTCATTTAGAATTTAGTTATTAGTTTGTTTGTATAGCTGCAACTATGTAATTATAGCAGTGAATACCACAATACTGCCCTCTGAACGTCACAAACTCACACAAGGCTTTATCAAGCGATGTAGTGTCACAAGGGGGAATATATTGGACCTCATTACAGATTAGCCACCGTTGTCAACTGGCCTCAGCTTTGACATTAGCATGTTAGCACTACTCCCTCATGTCTGGATTAATACTGTACTGGAAACAGGGGATTAAGCAGCACTTACCCAACCCAGATCTGCCAGTCACACAGCCGGTAATTATACCAGCAGAGTGTCTTTTGCTTAATACTTCAGTGCAGTTTAAAGCGCTGATGAGCAATAACCAGGGGACCAATCGCCTGTGTGTTTTGCTGCATATATCTAGATACTTCAAGGTTATTCAGGCTTTATTAAGGTTAAAAAGGCAATGTATTCAGCATAGAGGAGTGGAAACTTTGGCTATAATAATAGGGTGAAACCTGTTATTACACTAATAGCTCTTTAGAAGAGGAATTTTCTACGGGAAGATGTTTATTTCCTTGTAATTGTATGTTGAAAGGATAAATTAGTATTTTATATTGATTCAAAACCTTGTGGCTTCAAAGCTTTTTGCACGTTCAAACTGTTTGACTTGTATGTTAAAAATGATGAGGTTTGCAGAGCGGTGTTAACAAGAAAACACTATTTACTGTTAGTAGAAAATGCAGAAGCACAGTATGTACAGTATCCCTTTTTTTTAAATATAGATGCATGCTGGGACTCTGCTCTGCTCTTGGTTAATTATATTTCTGTTCCCCCCATTCTTCTTTTCTTATCCTCTTATCAGTCCCCAGTGTGAATCTCACTCCCTCTTTACTTCCCCTCATACCCTTTTTACTTTGTAAGCCCCCCGGCTTTTATGCCATTCGGATAGATTGTAGTCTTTCTTAGGAAGGTGAGCTAAATATCAGTGTATATCAGTGAGCTAAAAGTCATCCAACATCTTAGTCCCAGCCTTATTTTTTCATATGCCTTCATATTCTACAATCTTCTGTCAGTCTTTTTTCTCTTTTCATTATAGTTTCTCAGCATTATAGCTTGGGACTGATATTATTCCTCCAACACTGCGATGTCAGAATAGATGCAAAGTGTTTTATCATACAATTTTGTGGCTTGGCTTTGGTGGTGACTGTTAATCACAGGATACGTTCCAATCGCTCGGTAGTGCCCTGTGAACTGGACTACACAGGCTGTTAATCTTAACAACGTAAGTGAGATATCACTTGACATTGTAGCTGGTGTGTATGTTTAGTCCAAAGGACACTACTAACAGTATATCAAAGATGCGTACCTCAGTATGTGACTTCATACTGGAATACTTACACATTAGGTTCTATGCTTCATCTTTGAACCACACAATGTTTTATTCAGCTTAATTGAGCTTTTTTGCTAGGCAGTTGTGCATGTGTATAAAGCTAGATATGTGACTGCTACTGCCATTATGATACCATTATGATAATGTTTATACAAGTACACATTGAGAAATTTAATGTACTCTAACCACTTCCATCTGTTCTCATAGCGTTGTCTATAGAAGGCATACATGATATATGACTAACACATTGAATATTAACAGACATTTGTTTATTTGTTTGTAATCTGTATGGTTGATGATAACTAATTATTTGCTTAATCCATTTTTTACATTTAGATGTATTTTTTATTCATTAGCCAACTATAATTAGCGTTTTAATATTGTGTTTCTCTAATGTCAGCGGTGTAGAGTGTGACATTTTATACTACATGAAATATGTAACACTCAATTCCAGAACTCAATTTAAGTTTCTTTTTTTATTTGTTGATGTTTTTAAAGAGAACATTACATATCTTGGTTCAATTTGACTAATTCATTATAGGAACTGTCTTCCTCTAAAAATAAGCCCTAGAAGTTTGTGATAAATGAGGTTTCTGAGGCACCCTCATTAAGTCTCCGATATGTGTGTTTGAGAAGCATGGACCCTCATCATTCTCATTGTCTTTCTCCAATATGTGAATAATGTGAGTAAGATTGAGCATGTAGAACATGTCTCAGCGATGACCAGATTGACCGAGCGGCCGCGCTCAGTCAAATGATTATATTCATGTTTTTAGATTTTTCACTCCTAGATATTTGATATGCATGAAAAACCACAACACATTTTATTTTTACGTGATGGAAAGCAAATATTCTCTGACTACGCTGCTTTATCCTCCAGCACAAACACATTATGTGTGAATGATATTTAGCATATGTCACAGCTGACTGTAAAAATGCTTTTTCTATTGGTTTAACCTTCTGTGCGTTTTAACCTTACTATGTGAATGCATTGCATTTTGTATTGTGCACTCTGTTTTTGATAGTTGGCAAATTGGAAACAGTAATGTACGTCTCTATCTACTTCTGTTAAATTACACATTTCAAAAGGACTGAAAAGGCATAATATGTTAGCCAAAAAGCATCCTCTCACTCCATAGGTCAGGCCACACATTTCCATCCATTTTAAAAAGGTTATGCTGCCTTTCAGCACAATGGGTGAAAAAGATGCATTGTCCAGCTCGAGCACCCGTAACGGTGCCCAGCAGACATGGCCGTACAGCTTGATTTAATGACACATCTTACATTGCAGGTTTAGGGTAATTAACATACTGATGAGACATTTTGGAATATATTCTTATTCTAATCAGCAGACTCATTTGCAAAGTAAGAAACACCATACAGCAGGGTGCCGGGGTTGGTTACTTGTCACTTAGCAGACGCTTTTATCCAAAGCTGCATATCAGTACGCTAATTTCTGTAGCGACCTGGGGTCGGGTGTCCTGCTCAAGGGCACCACATTGACGATGGGTCACAGTAACTTTCCAGAGTGAAGCTGTCCCCTGCTGAGGTGTGAACCTGCAGCCCATGTACAGTAAGCAGATTGTCCAGCACAGTGGAGAGGTGACGGGACATCACAGGAAGAAGTGGGTGGATTGTGTCTGGAACTGACAAAAGCTGGATTGAACCCTACAGGTAGTGACCTGACTCTAACAATCACTTCAGATTGTTAACCACAGACCAGGAGTTTTCAACAGGGGGTCTGTGACCCCTAGGGGTCCTTAATAGCACTGCAAGGGGTCTGCCAAGTATTATTTTAACTCATACGGTATATAAAAAAGGGATTGAGAAACAGTTAACCTAAAATGAAGAAGCTGTCACTTTTTCACCCTCATTTTGTTCCAAAACCTATATTACTAGCATCTGTAAAATAGAAGTCGGGATGGTCCATACTGTTGTTTTGCACCCCGTTATCGCTGACAGAAAAAACAAGGAAAAGCATTTTTGTGCTCTAAAGAAAGAAATGCCTACAGATTTGGAATAACATGCAGGTGAGTAAATGAGAAGCTAAACAAAGTTAATTTTAAGAAGCTGCCGATGCTTTTGTGTGCCTCCCACAAAAAATGCAGTTATAAAAAATGTATGTGACTCATAGCAATTAGTAATGGCCTCCCAATTAATGCATCATTAACAAGTATGTAAATGCATTAGTATAGCACCATATGTACTTTTAAATCGGGTTTAGTGTGCATAACTAAGGTGATATTGCAGTAATTTATCACTGATATTAAAATCCTTGATGATTCTCTTAGCTGATGCTCACACTTTTCATTCTCTAATGCAGAGCATTTTCTTTAACAACTATTTCTTAAAGAAAACTCTCTGGCTCCATTGATGAAGCCCATTGAGTGATTAATCAAGCACATGGGCAGAGTTTTTGTCACAACACAGTCCTCTAATCTGAAGTTCTTGAGCGAAGCTGTAATTTAAGTATGATTGGGTTTTAGTGCGTTGAGATGATTAGGCGTTTGGGAAAGAGTTTGCTATCAGTGAGACAGCCTTTAAAACGGGCCCTGTCAGGCTCTCATCTGTGCCACTGCAGGTGCTTTGTTAACCTATAATAAGGGCACTTGAAGGGTTCACCTCAAGGCCGGACTCCAACCGGCCACCTGTTGTGGAATGATTAGGGGTAATTGTTAGTGTGTGTGTGTTTAAAGAAGCCTTAAGCCTGTGAAGCTTTCACCTAATCACCTGTAACTGCTTAGCCAAAGATCTGTGACTGATTTGTGTGTGAGATCCAAAGCCCCGTAGACCTGATCTGATTCCACTGCCTTTGTGTTTCCCTTCAATGCTTCTGACATGGATTCTGTTAAGAAAGCTTAGCCCTGCACCGGAAATAAAGTCTTCTGGACCATAAGAAATATTTTATTACAGTTCTTTTTATTTAATTTGCTTCATTTCCTCAAGCTAAAGTCAGTTTTCCCAATTTACTCACAAATCTCTGTTTGGCGTTTTTTGTATTCCATCTCAGAAATTTGCATTGCCACCGAATGCTTAATGCAAAGCCTGTATTTTAAAGACACTTCTGTACTTGGGTCTCTTTGAATTTACGTGACCTCACCAAAATGACACTCTCGGTTTCTATGGCAATGACATCAGTAGCGATGTCACGGTGATCAAGCTGAGAAAATGCAAACAGCTGAATAATTCAACAAGTCATCTCACCGCACAGAATCAGAGGGGTTGTCAATGAAAAGTGTTTTTCATCTGGGTGAAAAACAAATGAAGAATGAGGGGTCTTTGTAAGAGAAAATATAAAAATCTCGCTGAAGCATTGTTCGCTTGATTTTGTCACTGATCTCATAAAGCTGCTCATTTAAATTTAATATTTTATATTATTTAATAGATATATATTTTCACATTCTGCTGCATAATTAATGAATCAGTGCTGTTTTTGTCTTCATCCATGCTGATTATTTTGGAGGAATGTGGCAGCGTTGAAATATCACATTGTGAAATTCTATTAGCCTATGAATTTTTGTCAGAGCCACCGTTTGCATGCTTGACATTAAGTGTTTTTGTTGTTGTAGAGATTATTACGAATGTGTGCTGGGTATGAAGACAAGCACATTGGGGTCACGGTGGAAATGCTGCAGAGAGGTGTTTATTTAGTACTAAGAGGCCGATCAGACTGAAGAGGTTTTGGAGTAGCCGATGGGTCAGTCGCTATCGTGCTAGAGTGCACTGATAGTGCTCTATGGGAGCTCCTTGTGTGTCTGTACACTCGTCTGGAGTTCTCCAGGAGATGGGGGTTGAGGAGGCGGAACATGAATTTGGAGTGTCTCAGAGAGACCGTCTATTTGGGCGCTTCATCTTAGACCTCATCCGTTTCTGTTAGATTGGAGGAGAGTACGAGAGCGGCAATACTTGTCGTCTTGTGTAGTCTTAGCCTGGTGAGCATGAATCAACTCCAGCTGTGCCGTGTCTTCAGTCTTGTTCAGCTATGTGTTGTGGTGCTGTCCAAGGTGCTAATGGAGTGTGTGTCCTGATTGGTAACAGAGGGCTTGCTTTAACATGACTTTCGTCTGACTACAGTGTGAGTAGCGTTGCATAAAACAACTAGGTTTAAACAGAATTATTTATTAGGTGATATTACACAATAAATGTTTAATTTTAGTTAAACCCTCCCAAGTAAATTTTCTATTCACCACGAATGCATAAAATTGTGGATGAGAAAGAAAGACTTTTGTGTTAATGCACCATATCAATTGTTTACACGTGTACCAATATTATATTTTACAATATGTATTTTTGTTCAAATAGCCTTGGTGAGCAAATGAGACTTCTTTCAAAACCATAACATTGTTTCAACTGTACTACATGTTAGCTTTTGTTGAATATTTATTTACACATGATCATTTTCCATATTTTTTGCTGCCCTATAACGCACTCTTTCACAAACCTAATAGTTAAAACACTGCTAAGTGGAGTCATTAGCAAACCTCAAAATTAATAACTTTTATATTGTACAATAGTGTTGAGTTCAAGTTCACCTTGTCTAATGCCAGCTGAGTTCATAACATTAAGTTTGAGTAAGAGATGTTTATTAATATCTTGCTAACTTTACTAAAAGCAGAAACATTCTATAATATATATGCAGCTATTTAAGAAACATGCTTGTTTATCTGAAAAAAAAATACTGCAGTCAGTCATTGTCCTTTGAAACTGTGTGTTCCAGGCCAGAACGCCTGTCTCTGTTTTGGTTTGTGGAACCCATCCAATGCCAGTTGACCCAATTGTATTTCGCCACCCCTGGTTGCCAGTTGGTGGAAAATACAGCATATTTCATTTAATTCAACTTCATGTGTGCTCTATTCTGTTGGTGTGGTCAATCTAGCAACCTGTGTGTGCATCAAGTCTTTTAGCAGCCGGGTGAAAAAAAAGATATTTTGAATTTGAACTGCAATACCTATTTCTACATACACCCAACTTCAATTTGTATGTTGTTACTCATCTTTTATGCTACACATAATATGGATTTGACTGTATCCAGAAAAATAAGTCCACCTGTGAAAGTTAATTGATAATTGCAGCCTGAGAAACAGAGTTCCAAGGAACCCAGCCCTACTGTACAACATAACGTTGTAATGCCTAAATTCACTAGTAGCATTAAATGGTATATCATTTTAATATCAGCCATTTATTCACCCAAACATTCAAAAATTAGTAGCTTATCAGCCAGAATTCAATTTATATTGGTGCATTCCTAGAAATAACGAGTTTGCGAATGAAAATGTTCATCTTCTTTAAAATGAGAAAATGCTAAAAGGAAAAGGAGAGAGAAAGCAAATTTTGTCTCACAGTGAGAGAGCTTTTTAGGCTGACATGAGCTTTTTATACAAATTAAACTGTCTACAGCATTTAGTTTTAAATGTGTTTCATCATATTATTTTACATTGAGTTTTTTTCCCAAAGTGTCCACTGGGATACAAACAGAGATGAAAATTATATTTCTCCAAAATGACTCTAAGCTCAATTTGGTTTCCACACTTGCATCATAAACTCGCTCCAGCTTATGAAATTATCGACATATTTATTTTCGAACCTCATGAGATCAAGGCTGAGAGGACAATGCTGTAAGTTAGATCAGAAATTCAATCTTAATTGAATTGGCTCATTATGCGAAATTCAGCAACATTATTTTACATGGGGAAAGAAGTTATTCACAAATGTGAAGCAGTATGAGCTGGCTTCCAAATGTTTGGAAGGTTACAAACGCTTAAACTTGAACTACTTTTATTCAGAAACCTCCAGCTTCTCAGTAACACATGAACGGCTGAATTTATGAAAGCGTTTACTGCCAGACTTCTAGAGCGAAATGTCTAAGCCTCTGATTTGTGGAGGTTGTAGATGGTTTCCAGTCCATCATACGAGTAGAAGTACATGTGAAAAGGGAGAGAAAAAAAAAAGTGCAGTTTGCTGCAGGCGGTGGTAAATACAGCTTGTATTCAAACATTTGAAAATGTCCAAGGTGTCAAACAGGAGCGTTTCCAAAGGTGATTTACGCATTAGAAGTGTGAGGTCCCTCATCTTCCTGCCTCTGTCAGTGACTTTTGTCGCAGGGTCTTTTAGATCAATGCAGAACTGTGAAACTCAACAAAGACAAATTATGGAAAGGGATCTCATTTGCGATACGCCGCGAGGAGGGGAACTTCATTTATGAGCGGAATTAATAAACGCATTTGGAATTTGAATCGGAACGTCCCCACGGGCTCTGGATTCTAAACATTCCATTAGTTCGCCAGAATGCTGTTGCTCTCAGATAAACGGACTCAGCTGCAGCCGGGTTTATTTATTCCTGTCCACCAGCTCGTAGAGATACGCCGCTCGGAGGAGGTGCCCCGGTTGCGACATTAGTATGCAGGTCTAGCAAGATTGGGCTGGTGATTAGCTTAGCGGGTACCGATCCGCACCGGTAATGTCGCGAATGGAGGTTCGGTCCCAAGTGAGTGTGATCCATGAACTGGAGAGTTACTGAGATCACAGTGCTGCTCTATTACCGTCGAGCCCTTGAGCAGGACACCGAACCCTGGGAAACTCCAAGAGGCACTGTCCCTGCAATTAGTGTACTGTCACTTCGGATAAAAAAATTCAAGGTCGATGGTCTGACAGGAGCAATGCAACTGAGCATCCCACTCTGGGTAAAAAGAGCTGGGGAATATCTTTGATGCTTCACTAAACGAAACAATGGTGCAAATTTGTTCTCTACACGTTTAAAAGCGTGCACGAGGTGGGGTGGTTTCCTTAGTGAACCTGTAGGCGTATGTAGGCACACTTCCTGTGTTCATTCTTCACTAAAGATTCGTAATTTTGTACGTTTGTAACTCATGTTGCTGTCGTTTTTATATTTGGTGGTTGGGATTGTTTGTGTAGGTATGTATGCAACCCCCTACTGTTTTTGCTCCTCTTAACCAATCTCCTGAGAATAACTTGATCGCTCATCTCTCCCGTGTTTCACTGTTTCTCTCTCTCTCTCCCTCTTTCTGAAATGCTAATTTATTCCCTCGCTCGTTCTTTGGTTCTGTCAGAGTGGGTGCGTAGGAGGGAGAAATGGCTTCTCAGGGAGAGGGGATAAACGCTGGTCTGAGATCAGTAAAATTGAGACATCTGGTAATGAGAATGACTTTCAAACGCCGCAGAGACCTCGCTATGTTAGCTGTTTTTTTTGTTGTTTTTTTGTTTTATTGACGCATTGAAAGTTTTACAAAAGCAGACTTCCCCCGGGCAGAAGTTTATTTTCCAACATGGAAAATCACTCCACAGTAGCGGTTTGTGTTCTGTTTACCCTGGTTTTAAAAAATTCACTACTCTGTGCCAGGGTCTATTTTATTGGGTTTTTCGAAAGGTAGCAGTTTTGGGGTGGATCATTTCATTAGGACGATTGATTGAGTATTTCAGAGCGCAGAGCAGGAGTTCATAGCTGAATAAATGCCAGACCGAAAGAGGCTGTCCCAGTCTGTCCCCAAGCATAACGGTCACCTCAGATTCCTCATCTCATGAAGGAGAAACCAGTTTGAAGGATGTTTTTTTCAGAGAAGGCAGATGTGATGTATATGTCACCCTGTCCTTTAATTACTCAGCAAAGACAAAGACGTTATTGCTGCACTCCTCTGTTCTCTAGTCTTGGTGAGAGTCAATTCAAAACAAGTAATAAAAGAACAATTGAGAAAGAAATGAAAAGGCATTGGCACAGAAATGGCAAGAACGGACGATCGGCGAGAAAGGCAGAGCATCATAGGGAGAGGTAAGGAAAGAGAGAGAGAAAGCTTTTCAGGTTGACCGTGACAAGGTGAGAGATAATGATAGAATCCAAACCCTAGAGAGAAAAGTGTGTGTGTGTGTGGTGTTGGGACTGATATTCATCATCACGGGTCAGGTGTGTATGACTTTAGTCGCTCTTTTGTCTTGAAGGCTCCCAGTGAAAACAGGTATTGAGAAAAAGTTTAAGGGCAAAGCACACAGGCCACAGGTCAATCTCTTTCAACACACATACAGATTCTGACCGTTTTCCAGTGTTTGTGGCTTGTTATAGTTGTCGATTATGGCCGTGTCTGGTGCTCGCTCAAGCGAGGGAGAGGAACTTAGTGCACAGAGACGCTTAATACACAGGAAGAGAAGGATTTGGCTCTTGGTCAAAACTCCAGTTTTTTAACAGTTGGAGAAGCCTGCCTGTTTAAAACCTGTTTAATCTGATCTTTTGGGAAATTCTATCTTCAATAATATAAAGTAATAATATGTAGGTAAAAATAATAAGTACTTTAAGCTTCAAGCTATGTATGCATTTTTATGCATCTGGATATAATGGATTTTTTTTTTGCAATATGAAATGTATCAGTGTCAGGAATATTACAGCAATTTTGTAACATGTTTCTTATTGAATTTAATAACCATTTGAAATTCAATGCCAGTGGGTTTATGTCAGATCCAGTCCTTTTGTCATGACTCAACATTACTGTTTAAAATAATCCTTTCAAAATAATTCATTCATTCGTTTACATCATCATGTGGTATTTTACACATTTCAAAATGCTTTTGTATGATCTACAATATACATTAATGTAAATGCTATTTAAAAAAATATGTAGACAGTTTTATTGTGCATACAAAAAAAATTAACTAGGCAATTGATTTTTACTAATCTTTTATTAACGAATTACATTTTTATTGTGATGCATATTATTGTAGTTATGATTGAATTTATTTTTATTGTGTGTTTTTTTTATCAGGCCATTTTGTGGGATTTCTTTAAGATTGTTCATTTTTCTGCTGCAGGCTCAGTTGTTTTAGTAAATCACTCTGTTGACATACACACCTGCTGGATGTGAGTGTAAAGATGGAGATCACACCCCTGCGACATCTAATAATAATGTGCAAAACTCAACCCCAGGGAGCAGGAGTGTTTCCTCCCAGCATCCTCTGACCGCAGGTGCACATCTCCACCTGCCTTTTAAATATGAGGCCACTCCGATGCAAACAGGGCAGAAGCATTGTCTCATTAGTCTGGAGTGCTCCAATAATTCTAGGTCTGGATTGTGATAGCTATTTGCTTACCGCTTAGTATCAGTTTGGCACAAGTGACGCGATCGGTTCTCTAGTGGAAATGAGATTTGCATGTTTTGTGCTTATTTACTCTCGAACACTGTCAGCGGGCCAATGAAGGAAATTGGCTTTTTATTATTGCAAAGTTTTACAGATTTATGTCATTAGTAGCGACACCTGCAAACTCTCTCAGTTCGTACTCACAGGAAGAGAGAGGAGAAAACAAGTGAAGGGGGAGAGAATGATTTTCTCCTCATGCTCCTTATCAGCACTGAAGTGTTACGTTCAGCCCACAGAGAGACAGACAGCAAGAATAGAGTCTAATTAAGTCTCTTAGTGATCAAAAAGTGTGCGACTGTCTCCAGTGTGAATGACTCACACACATCAACACACACTCTCTCTGTCACTTCATCTCTCTTCGTGGCTTTCTTTTGTTAGCCCTAACAAATTTGCATTCTTTAGATGTTGCCGTTGGAGCTGTCTAAACCGAGGGCCATGTGTGTGTGTGTGTAGTGTTAGAGCATAGACTCCCACCTTTTTTTACCTTGTCAGCAATTTCACAATTGGAAGCAAAAAATCCTATTTGTCTGTTGCTCATCAGGGGACCCTATCTCTATATATGTGTGTGTGCGTGCGTGAGACATTAAATCCCTTTCATGTGTGAATCGGCGTGACTGCTTTCGGAAATGATCAGAGGCCGGCATCCGGTGATTGAAGGGGAATGTGGCACAAATGGAGCCGTGTGTCCCTCTGACCAGAAATGAAAGCCAGTCGCACAACATCGTTGAAGCCTGCCCTCCAAACATACACACATACAAATTTACATACCATTCAGACATATTTTTCTCTTTCTGCGCTCTCCCCTGCTGCTACAAACACACACACACACACACACACACACTCAGAGACAGTATAAAATGTTTTCCCCACTCATTATTTATTCTAATTCAAAAATAATGATGCCAGCATATATTATAGGCTACTAGGCAGGCACACACACACATCTTGTGTTGCTTGTGTTGGCCTAGTTCTGATCATAATGTTTAGCCGGTGATGAATGCTTGATTCTCCATTTACAGGATTAGTCCTGTAGGGGGTGTGTGTATATGCATGTTTTTGTGTGTGTGTTAGATTAATGATAAGTGATTTAACAGTAGCCAAACAAACAGATGCGCCTCAACTGGCCAGGTATGTGTGTGTGTGTTTACAGTATGTCTGTACCTTTTTTTAATTAACTGATTTCGTTGTAAGTAATTGAACCAATTACATTAATAATCATTTATAATTATAAAATATCTAATAATAATAATTTATTTTAATATGAATTACATTTTAAATGTATTACAGAACTTATCTATTTTATTTGTTGTAATGCATGTAATAAAGTAACTTCATTACAATTTTATTAATATTTGACTACTATTTTTACTGTATTTTGATCAAATGCCTTGCCACAAAGAGCTTTTACAGGCTTTTTCAGGAGCGTGTGTGCAATAAAGACCTGTGTATGTGTTTAAAAGATGTAAACATTTAATATTCAAATAAATCATAGTACATGAGTATAGTGGTGTAACTAAATTAAATGTGTTAAACTGTATTTATTTAGGGTTTTCTCTGGAAAAACTAAATATTAGAAGGTCAATATTTCAGCAACCATATGAAATTGAGATTTTCAGACTTGACATTCGTTACAGGACAAAACAATCTGTATTGTTTTCTTTTCTCATATTTATGTGTTTACTGTCCTTTTCCATCTCTCTTTGTGTGTATATGTGTGTGTGTGCTTTCACTTGATGCTTTTGTCAGGTTATGGGATTCATAATTCATAATCTCGGTTAGCGGCATCACTCACTGTGAAGGGACCTTTCTTTTGTATTTAAAAACCTGTCTTACTGCCCGCTGTCCTTCTCGCTCTCTCTCTCTCTCTTTTGTCTTTCTCACTGCTTCTCTCCCTACATTTGTGATTAACCCTCATGGTCAGCAAACTCAAACACCTCCACTCTTCATATGTGTTCAGCTCACTCCCTACTGGATATCAATTTATTTTAGTACAGGCTTTATTGAACATTTTTGCAATGTCATTGGAACACTGGAGTAGTTTTGCCCAAAAACAATGATGCAGTAACAATTTATTAAATTGGAATAATGTAAAAAATGTAAATGTAAAAATAGGAATAATGAAATCAGTTTTGATAAACTCTCTCTCTTACACACACAAACACACACACTTAGAAAGAGAAACATTTGTTTTGAGCTTGAGCAGAGCTGACAGTTTTTGAAGGACAAGCTTTTAGCTCTCATATCACTCACACACACACACGCACATCAGCTAAATGGGGCTGTGAGCCACTGCAGTGTGTGTGTGTGTGTGTGTGTGACGGAGTGTTTTCACTTGAGTCGCAGGCCAGAATTAGAAACACTTCAGAAAAGCCCTCCAGAATGAGCACACCCAGATACTTTAGCCTAACAGAATAGAGAGAGAGAGAGAGAGAGAGAGAGAGAGAGATGGGGTGGTGAGGTGACAAAAAGCATTTAGATACACAAGAGTATAGAATGCCATTAGTAAGAGAGAGAGAGAAAGAGACCTTGCAAGCCACCAAAATACAAAACCATCATACATCAATCAATGCCATGAGTACACAAGGGAGTGAAAAAAGTCATATCTTCAAATACTTATCTTAAGAGATCCATCATCATCAATTCCACAAATACACTGATTTACTACCCAAAGATTTTTAAAAGTTACCAAATCTTCCAACAAATGGTAAAATGTATATTCTATTTGAAATCTTGATTGTATTAAAACCTTTAAAATCAGTTGACTCCACACCACTGGGTTTACTTTTACGTGACAGTAGAGCCCTGCGCGGGACTGTTTTCTCCATCCGAATTTCTGACCATTACTGCCCGCTCCCGCAACGTGTGTGTTACACTCCCGCCTGCACCCGCAAAACTCTGAGAATTTATTCCCGCACGATAATAGAGATGCATTGATTTTGTGTCTTCTCCTGTCCCGCAGGAAGAAAAAAAAAACGTATTGCTATAATTAAAGAGATTCATGTTTGTTTCTTTCCCTGACCTGCATGTATTCTGACGCACTGGTAGGGAAGATGAATATAGCCTGGGCTATTGGGGACATCTTAAACGCTTAGGCTACCGCGCATTTCTTTAGACTTCAAGTACTTTAATTTTGGCTATTGCGTAGGCTTGATTAGTCCTGGTTTGTGCAGAAAGCATGTCTGAAAGCAGCTAGCCTATGAGAACACCCGAAAGACAAAACACACGATACATTCAAATATAATTTCGTTTTTATCAAAAATGTTGCACCATCATACATCATGTTGCTACCTTCCTATCCCGCAGTTGTTTTTTAGCCTCCCATTCCCGCCAGCAGCAAAGTTCAAACCGCCCGCTTCTGCGAGATTTGCGTTGGGTCCCAATCCCAATGCAGCCCCCTTTCATGACAGCCATATTGCCATTTTGGCTTGTCCAAACAAAAAAAAATATTAAAACATGAACTTGTTTATATAGCGCTCATTTCTCAGTGTAACTGAAAAGTCCAAGTTGAGGAGTCCTGAAAGTAAGTAAACTCCCTCTTGCTCTTGAAATTCGTCAACAGCAATTGCAACCTCAATCCTTGGGAAAGATAGTTCCTTATCATCCTGATTCGATTTAGAAGCGATACTGTATATAGTCTGCCAGGAATGTATTAACAAGACTTGAATAGACCTGACATCCATCTTAGTCGCCAGTCTCTCAGCTGACATCCATCCTTCTGCTGTGACCAGGTCTCCAATTCGGAGAATTCCTGCATTCCTTAAAGCATCCGTCACCCATTGTGATTGTAAAATTTCCATGTCCATCACTGGGTTTTACAACAATGATTCTTCTTCTTCCTCCTCCTTGTCTGGGTAAAAACAGTACTTGAGCTGGAAGCCAGTGTTGGCCAGACCAGAATAAAATTATTTAAATGCTTTTGATATCTTTCACCAGTTCTTTGGGAGGTTCTAAAATAGTCATGCCACAAAGAAGAAACAACAAGGTTGTTACAAACAAGTACCCTACTGGTGTGTAGCACACACTTTCTCCACAACGCCCTCCCAGTTCTGTCTTCTATATTCCTCCTTTCCTATATAGACCCCTAAACATTTCAAACCAGATTTTCCCCACTGCAGTTTGCCTGGAAGTAAAGGTCTCTTATGTTCTACACCACACCACAGAACATCACTTTTTCCCCAGAAATAAAATTATCACCAAATACAAAAGCCTTCATGACACTAAAAAGATATCTGTGATCAATTCCGTCAAAAGCTTTCCCTTAATCTAATGACAAAATTCCCATGTTAATATCATCATGCAAGGCTAGATCAATAACATCCTGCATCAAATAAAGATTATCAGTAATATATCTGCCTTTAATGCAATATGATTGATCCTTGTATAAAATACTATAAAAACATTTTGATAAAATTTTATATTCTGAATACAATAACGCAACTGGTCTCCAATTCGTCAATAATGTGAGATCTCCTTTCTTTGGCATCAAAGTTAAAATTGCTCGTTGACAACTCTTGGGTAGAAGACCCTCACTAAGACCTTTTTGAAGTACCTCAAACAGATCAACCCCAATTATAATCCCAAAGTTTTTATAAAATTCACTAGGAAGTGAGTCTATCCCATGAGTACGCCCTGAAGAAAGTCCCATCACTGCAGCCCTTACTTCTTTAAATGAAAGTCAAGAGTCTAGATTTTCTTTTTGTTCAGAAGTTAAACAGGGAAGACTCTGTAATAGTTCATTCTGACTCTGATCATCCGTTTTCTCAGCAGCAACGAGCTGAGAATAACAGTCCGTGGCTATCCTTTGCATCTTCACAGGATCATTCGTAACAGTTGTTTTTTCACCTGAGCAGTTTTAACCCTTGCATTAAGAATAAAATTCAATCTTGTGCATTAACAACATCATTTTCCATTATATTATTTTCAGTCACAAGAATTTCTTTCTCAAGCTCATCAAGAGTCCATTTCAAACATGTAACTGAATACGGTGTATATTGTTGACAAAATTCCATTTACCAATTTCCCACCATAAAAAAAAGATATTTTCATTTCTCCATGTTTCCCAGAAATATTTAAAATTCTCATAAAACATTTTCACTTGTAATAACTTAGCAATAGAATGCCAGTAAACAACCTTTTATCTTCTCAGTGCTAAAAAACATCAATAGTTACTAATTTATGATCAGTAATCGGTGTGAGGACAACAGCTGTGTGCACAACTCTATTTCTCATGCTCTTTGATAAATACAACCCATCTAAGTGAGCTGCTGAAACTCTGTCAGCATTCATCTTCACCCAAGTGTATTGCCTTATTATGGGATTATTTTCTCTTCACATACTGTATTATATCTTTTAACAATACTAGATAGGAGACATGAATACTGAATACATGGTTTCTCTCCATTTCTATCAACATTAAAATCAAGAGTGCAATTCCAATCTCCTACAATAATAAATAAATCCTCATCTTTCTGTTGTTTAAAAAAATGCTGCAATTTATTACAAAATATATTCTATCAGATTCCCCATTCGGTGCATATATATTAATAAAAACAAAACAAAGATCACTCATTTCAATTCTTACAGCTAGTAATCTCATTGGCTCAATTTCTTTCTTAAATAGACACTATGTCTTAATTAATGGTGAAAAAAGAATGCCAACCCCTGCACTCAGAAACAAAAAAAAAAGTCAGGAAAAAAATCCCCTCACCCCCATAGTCATTAGTAATTTCCCCCCCTTTTCGGCCTCCCCTTCCCTTTCCCTTTCCCCTTTCAGTAATATGTTTCTTCAATCTATAACGCTTCTGCTGTGAAAGCTCTTTATCAGTACTTACTTTCCTTGCCCACATCACAGAGGCCACAAACACAAGTCTGGAAAGCAGTCACTCACCTCAACACTTTTCCCCTTTGTTTCATCCAGAAAAGCATTAATTTGTTCCACAGTGTACAGATCTGCTTTATTAACCTTAGCCAACTCATATTCTTCACACCACTGTTCTTCATCTCTCATACTGTCATCAGTACATTGTGACATGCTATCAAACTCATCTCCTGACCCTTCCTCAACAACCTGTATCTTTGTTTGAACCCCTTACTCAGTATTATTTACATTCTTACTTTTGTCAAGAGTAACATTGTGATGTACGTCAAAAGCAGAACTACATCCAGCTTTTTCATCACTGTTTACATGGCCATCGCTTTCACTCACCTTATCTGATGCATATAATTCTTTAGATGATGTTTCAGCCTGCTTCTCTCCTCCTTCACCATTCTGTATTACTGTGACCTCTATTGTCTTATTGTTAGCATTAGATCCATTTTGAGTTATATACGCAGCTAACTGTTGTTAATCATCTATATGCAGACAAGGGAACCGTTTTTGTCCTAGCTCACCGCCTTCAAATCACTTGAGATTATCCGTGCTTGCATATACCATGTAGGAGTTCTCTGATTAACACAGAAAGAAATTTCTAACACACATTCAGGTGAGGTCAAAAACATAAAAACCTTTCTTCTAAACAAAAGTACATGTTTAAGAGCAGTATTTTTGCATCCCAATGGGATCATCCTGATCGGACTTGCAATTTTTATCATATCGCATCAGTTCTTTAATGATGCTATAATTTGAGACAAAGGGCGGAGCATTAGATGTTGTTATTTTTTTTGCAGGTGCAGCTAACAGAGTCACGGGCACAAATGTTTGTCTCACCCATAAACCACCTTCTGTTGGCTGATTAACTAACTTGTCCGTTTTCAAAAATAAGCAACAATCGCCTTATTCATTTGTGAAGCTGATATAATATTATCGAATCCAATTTGTTCTCTGACTACTACAAATACCTTTTCCACGCTAACAGGTTCTGGCACACACCTGCACCCATTACACTGCATCAGGTATGGCATGCCTTGACAACAAAAACAAAAAAGAGCCACACTATGCGTGGTCAAATTTATACGACGCCTCTCTAGTCAGAGGAACTATCGGCCAAAAAAGGGGGGAAAGCATCCACACTCCCAGCATGCACCTCTCAGAGAGAGAGAGAGACAGATGGAGAAGTAGATGGTTGGAAAGGTAATGAATGTGAACATATGAACACCGGGTACTTTTATTGACATTATCATTTGATGCCATCTCTGGCACTTCTGTTCTGGTTTTCATGATGAAGTAGCAGATTTTCATTTGCTGAACAGTAAAACATGAGAACATCAAACATGTTCTTTTAAAACAATACAGTAATAATCTTAAAATGATACAATTTAAAATAGCTGTTTTTTAAATTGTATTTTTTTTAAATGAATTTATTCATGTGGTGGCAAAGCTGATTTTTTAGCACTGCTGCTCCAGCCACATCCTTCAGAAAACAAACCGTTGCACAAGAAACATTATTATTATCTGCATTGAGAACAATGCTGCTTAATTAATACATTTTTATTTTTAAGATTCTTTAAAAATAAAACTAGTGTAAAATTTGTACATAGAAATAGCTAGTAAATTCTACTAAGAAACAGACTGTTTTAGTGATGGACTTTTTGAGTGATTCATTTAAGTACATTTGTGTACAGTACATCCAAAATAGCACTTCAGCCTTCATATCTTGCTGTGTGTCTGACACAAGGTATTAAATATTTAAAATATATATATTCGTGATGGATGTTTTTGTTTCAAATTACTAGTCTGTGTGCGTATGTGTCAGATGTATATGTATATATGTATATAATATATATGTATATAAAACACACAAACAGAAAAATTATTTGACACCCACTGGCCAATTTGATGAAAGAAATACTCATGCAGCATTGCATGTTCAATATGAGTTATCAAGTTTTCTCAAGGCCATCTAGATCATAGAAAGTAAGAGCGCATCCTGTGTGTGTGTGTGTGTGTGTGTGTGTTTGCACGCTTGACAGCTGTTACTGCACTGGACTGAAATTCACTGTGTGCAGTGTTGGAGTAAATAGCAGTCTGATGAGTCAGATCTCAAGATACTGTGATACATCATTCCGTTACCCGTAGATGATTATTTTGATAATGTTCATTATAGCAATTAATCAACTAATAGTCTGATATTTAGCAGATTAATCAGTAGATTCTAAATGATTATTCATCTTTTTTTCAAAATCATTGATATTAAGTAATTATATTTCTGATACAATTATTTTTTACATTATTTCTTTGTGATAACAGACAAAATATGTTCTCATTTACAGTTTAATGAACTGTACAAATAACAAAATTTATGATGAATCAAACTGCCTAACATCTCTAGATGTAAGTCATATGGGTATGAAATAAAATGAAGGTGTTTTAGGACAAACTATTTTGTTCATAACACAATCTCTCTTAAAATACGTGATAGGGTTATAGTTCATATATACTTTATTAAAGATGTTTTTATTATTATTTAAGTTTTAACAGTAACTGAAAACAACACTGACACTGTTTTTAATGTTAAAATACTGTAAAGCTGCTGGATTTGAGGTTATTTATTGCATAAAAGTGCTATATCAATAAACATGACATGACTGGACTTTACCAGAGTACTGAGCTGCATAGTTTTTGCAGTCATCTACATTGTTTTTTGCAGTGGTTATTTCGAAAGCGTGCAGCATATATTTACATACTTATTTAAACATCACTCAGCAGCTTCAGATTTAGGGTAAAGGCTAGAAAGGATACAGTCCTGCGCACATCAATATAGCATAATTTTTACTGTACAATAAGAATTACTGTTTTTGCATTATTTTAAGGGATAGGTTTTGGGGTGCGGTAACTGTAGATGTTAA
The DNA here is from genome assembly GCA_032353835.1 of Enteromius viviparus. Classification (NCBI taxonomy): domain Eukaryota; kingdom Metazoa; phylum Chordata; class Actinopteri; order Cypriniformes; family Cyprinidae; genus Enteromius; species Enteromius viviparus. The sequence goes on from JAUCNO010000795.1 coordinate 1,862,844, forward strand.
TAAAACACAATCTAAGAGAAAAAAAAGTAAAATTTAATGTAATTTATGTAATGTAATTTACTGGTCGCAGATGTACCCCACAATCCAGGTTCAGTTGCTTTCCTTCTATGAATTGCAGTATTGCATTTAAGCAACACACTGGTCAAACTGCATTGTTGCAGGCTGTAATATTAGGTCACATGAAGTCAAATAACTATTCGACAGCAAAATATTTGTTGTCAGTTAATAATCATTTCAGGCCTAGTTACCAATCAGAAAATTAAAAACAATACTTTTTGACTCTGTTTGTCTTTGACTTGTATTTATGATTGATAGGGCTGTAACGATTCGCGATCTGAAACCGAAATCGCGACACTCGGATCCACGATCCTGTGTCGCGGTGTGATAAGAGAGAATCGCGACACACCCTGTGACTACCTTTCCAATATGTGAGGTGGGAGGTGCCCTGCAAAAGTTGAGCTAGTTGAAGAAGAATGTGAGGAAACA
>JAUCNO010000795.1:1875972-1892970 GCA_032353835.1 Enteromius viviparus
TATTTAAAAACTACTAGTAAAACCCCCACTATATTATATATAAAAACAGACATTTAAACTATGTCTGGTGCTAGATGTTATCCGTGCTTTGACTTTTTTTACCATGTCAATAAAGATTCTTCAGAGTCTTCAGAGATTGTGGTTTGTGTGTGCATGCTAGAGTGAGCTGATGTACTGTAAGTCTTAAAATCAGAGAGAAAAGTAGAGGTTGTACACGTACACATTGAGTTTCTGTGTATGAGTGTGCATGTGTGTAAACCCATATGTCTCCTACTCTCTGAGATTCTTGGGGGAATTTAAATGGTTTTCACATTTTGTGCCGTTAAAAGCAGAATTCTTTTTTTGTTAAATATTTATTTGAGGTTTTATAAGCCATTCTCCATCTCCGAAGAGAGAACAAAATAGTTTCTCAGCCAGACTCCAGAAATCTCAGCAGTCAGTACACAGCTCCAGCAGCTCAAGCACTGTAATCCACTAGTCTATGTCTGTGTGTGCTAAAACTTTGATTTGTGCTGTACATTTCATTCATTTATTCCTTTCTCTTTCTGATTTCACAGATTTCTCGGACCACTCCCAGACCGTTTTCCCTGATTTCCAGACTGAGCTTCATGCGGCCAATCAGGAGCTCGCTTACCCTGGAGGCGTGTCTGCCGGTGTCCCTTCCGATCCCGAATCTGAGGGTGGAGCCTCCCCTGACCACGCCCTGCGCTTGTGGATGCAGGAAGTGAAGTCAGAGCACAGTTCCTGCCTGTCAAGCCGAGCAAATTCTGTCTTGTCTCTCACCGATACAGAACAAGAGCGCAAGTCTGAGCCAGAGAACGGTACAGGATTATTTGATATTATTACGTATTATATTATCACACATTTTTTGTAGGTCAACCAGATTATGCCATGCTCAATGATGATCATCATGATGATGATGCTCAATAATATTTCATTCTTGTGCATGCATGTGTGCGGGTTACTCTAGAGTGCCCTCATCAGTGTATGACTTTACAATTTTAATGAGAGTTGCCGCAGAGGGAGATACACACACAGTTAAACAGACTTCCTAGTCTTGCTGCACACACACGCACACATCGCTTTCTCTATTTTACTTAGTGATGCAATATTTATGCGGTGCATTAATAACTACTTCGGTCTGTAAACTACACTCCATTATCTCACACTCATACTCACACACACATTAAGGTTATGTTCTTGTTAAACACACTTACGTAAGGTTGTGTTTGATTGACCTCTGCGGGAACAGACCATTGTCTTGGTGATGATTTGGTATATCTGGTCATGAGTTTTCTCCACAGTCCTTCCTCACACATCAGGGTTACGGCTGGTGGTGTTTCTGTTTTTAACTCTAGTACTTGACTCAGATCCACTATCTGCTTTTTTCCTTTGCATCTCTCTTCCACGCACATAATGTATGCGTTGTCTTATCAAAGTAGCTTTGATAAGAAAGCGCCTGCCGAGAATATCAATTCAAATGTGAGTGCAGACAGTATGATAACGCTGAAACAGTGTTATATCAATTAGTTAAGTGCTAAATAATTGCCATATCATGGAAAACATGGAGCTACTTTCTTTTTAGTAAAGAAAGAGTTTGATGTGCAGATACAGCCTGCTTGGGTAGCTTTCCCAGCATTAGGAGGAAGTGCATACAGTCATTTGAGTAGGATCTTAGAGGGTTGGTTCACTTAAAAATAAAAATACTGTAGGCATTATTTACTCATTCTCTCATCAACACATCCATTGTTGGTGTCGACAGCCAATTGAGGTTTTGTAGACATTAGGGTGAAGGAGTTTATTTTAGGGTGAACTAGGGGTGGGCAATACAGCCAAAATATTATCTTATAATTCATTTTATTTTAACGTAACAATATATCACAATATAGTTGTGTCTATAATTTCTTTGCATTAAATGAGGTTTTTATGATATCAAAATGTTTGATACAGTATCTTTATCGTCCTTATCAACAGTGTCAATATCACAAAAAAAGGAATACAAGAATAAATTAAAAACAAATAAAAAATCATACAAACAATTAAACAAAAACACTCAAGCTCACTGAAGACAAATAACCAGTGAGTGATTAATCAATTGAAAAAACAATAAAAAAAAAATACTGTGGAACACTACTGTTTAAGGTGCATATTTTTTACTGTGTAAATTAAATATATATATATATATATATATATTTCTTCTTATTAAAGTTGCAAAAGTGATTTAGTCAAGCAGTGAGAGAATTACACTCTTTTATTGTATGATTAACATGAACGACAGCAGACAGCAGGAATATTAGATTGCTGTTACTTTAAGAGCTGCCTGGGTCCAGTATATTGTTACACGTTTTCTTTCTCATATGTTTGCTTTCACTTAAGGCCTAAATTACTGTGTTTTTGACACATAGAAGTGTGTATATTTAACCGTTCAAGGCTTATAATGTGGTATATGAGCACTGTCTTCACATATGCACATCCTTGAAAGCTCTCAGAAACAATCTTCCAGACAGCATGCACATATAGCCAAATTAGTTCCCTCTTGCTGCTGATTGCATTTCAATGCCTACAAAAACTAATATTAGTCTTTCAGTCTTAATATTTATCAAGCATATTGAAGAGAAGTATTGTGATAGAGACATTTCAAAATGTATATTAGCTCATTTTTACCAGTTTATTGCGTTTATTACACACATTGACTGCGTTGATTGTTTCCTGAAACTGACACACATTAAAAAAGAAAACCTTGACTAATGTTATAAAAGCACAACACTGTTACATTATATGGCCCATTAAGAAAGCACTGGCATATTGAATTATAAGAGCCTTCACATTTTTTTTTTTATCTAGACTTAAATCGGCCTCAAAGAATCTTTTTTAGTGAATCATATTTAGCTTCCTTCTGAGTGGGCAGCAAACATGCTCTCTCGCTCTCACACAGAAAGATAGATGCGATATGGATACCATCTTTGCATCCAGAGAGAGCTAATTAATTTCTCCTGATCCAATAGATGCAAATGAAAATTAATTGGGAAAGGCTGGACAGGCACATTAAGGCCAGACTGCATTGTGTGTGTGCGTAACAGGTAGGGAGCTTACTTCATTTAAATATGTCGAAATCCTCGGTCAGTTCATAGGGTTTTAATATCAAGCTTCTCCATTGATGCTGTCAGTGAAATGTGCTGTATCTGTTCAGACTGAGCTCATGAAGCCAATTATAGCGTTTCTCATGAGGAGTAGACAACCATGTGGAAGCAGAGTAAAAAAAGGTTACTCTCCTAAAAAATAATAACCGGGAAAGCATGCACGCATATATTCAGATATTCTGCTGCATTGCCTGATTTTGCACTACTAGAACTGTCACATTTTCCCCAAAATGTTTCCCGAAAGGAACACCACCGTAAGACATGCTAATTTACTAATTTAGCTTCAACACGACACTCTGAGGGCTTCTCTACGGCCTCCCTGTATTTCACACCATCCGCTCGCATGTTAGCTTGCGGTATACTGTAGATTGGAGACGGCTTTTATAAGAGCTCGCAGCACCTGTGTTCCCGGGTCTCTTGAGATCGCCAGCCATCACAGGTGCTAAAAGAGTCTTTTCCTGTCGGGAGCCACAAGGTCTCTCGTCTCAGCGCAGACTCCCGCCTTCACAGTTCAGCCAGTGTCACGGCTCCAATGCCGATAAATGCCGCAGTTTGTTCGTCTTCAAATGATGGCAGACTGCAGATTACGCTGCCGCAGTAATTTCATTATCATGCTAAAGGTTTTTAATTTACAGAGTCTTGAAATGGTAAAATGAGATTATAATGAAAGTCAAAGGTGGCGGAATTGAGACAGACACGCGGCGGTAAAAGCAGGATGTATGATTATCAGACAATAATACAATTAATCCAATGAATGTCTAGAGGATTTGAAAAACTATACATGTGCGGTACAAATTGAGCATGAGGGAGCAGCCGCTCGCCCCACTTTTTTCTGTGCGCATGTTTCTTGTGAGAGATAAATTAGCTCATGTAACAGTCAATCCTCCAGACAGCAGGGTGTAAATGCATTGGGCTTTTAAGTCTTGAAGCAGGTACTCTAGTGTCTTACCACCACCGTCATTCCACAATATTTGTGTGTGTGAGCTTCTATCTTTGTATATGTGAAGTCACTGAACCACTAAAGCACTCACAGCCTGTGTGTGTGTGTGTGTGTGTTCTATACAACTTTAACAGTAATTATTTTTAACTATGCTACACTAACAGAGCAGTTGTTCTGCCATAGTGGCTTTGCTTACAGCAACACACATAGACACACACACATCAGCAAAGTGGATGTATATCTATACGCTGCCCACGTAGTCATGCCCCCCGCACCACAATCACTCCCCTCTGTACTGAATTATGGCTCCCACTAACGCTTATGAATACAGAAAACACAGAGACAGAAAAAAAAACACTTTTTTCTTCTCTCGCTCTCTCTCACTCGCTTTTCATCTTCTCATTTAATAGCAGTGGAACAGGCCTTCATTTCAAATTCAGACAGAAGTATGCTTTTATTTGTTCCGTTGTTTAATTTATTTATTTTTTTCATATATGCGATTATTTATTTATTTGTGTTGCTTTATCCTCTGACAGGAAATTGTCAGAGGTACAAATTAGAATAAAATGACCTCTCTCCTTTTCTTCTTCTCTCTCATCCTGGCTCTCTCTCTGCCTCGCAGTAAGATTACTCTATTAATTCTTTATGCTTGTAGGTGGCACAGACTCCGGATCTGAAATGATGGATTTTCACCTATGAATTAATTTCATCTCTGTCATTTAAAGTTCAGCCATCAGAGCTGTCTTACCATTGGAGAGAGAGAGAGAGAGATGGGTGTTTGAGGAGCAGGAGTTTACAGTTGCAAAGACGATGCGATGTTTCCTGCTCCTCTGAGAGATGGCCGATAAAACTCGGACTACGTGCGCGTATTTAAGAGGTAACAGTTGCTGTGTTATTATGAACGCATTATTAGATGCTTTCAAAACATCTGTAGCTCTTTATGTAGCGGCAGAAATGTGTGTCACACATGAAAACGGGGAGAATTTATTCTCTATAACTGAAAAGATGTCTGAGTAGCCCCATCTGACACGGCTGACATTATTAATCTATATGCCCTTCAGAGGAGCAGGAAATGGATCATTTTTTTTCTTTCTGAACATTCTGGGTCACTTGCCCCAGAACCACTCATAAAAGCAATAGATGAGATGATGTGGGTTACAAGGTGACCACGATGGAATGACTCCTGTTAGAGCTCTCTGTTCTCACTGGATAAAGTCGAAGGCCCATTAATAAAATACTAATAAAATGCGTTAACAGCCATATTGCTCATAGTTGAGTCTTGTAGGTGCTTGACAACAGATTGAGATCTTCCTTAGTGTTTTTTTTTATTATTTATTATTATTATTATTATTTAACTCCAAGCGATGACGAGGCCTGAAGCAGGCAATCTAACGCTTCAGTCTGGAGAATAATCTCTTGGGCACACAGAGATTTATGAGAGGGCTAAAGTCTGAGAACCATTAAAAGGATTTTCGAATAGAATGGATGGCGGCATACTTACAGTTAAGCATCTGGGCTTGTAACACAATTACCAGTGAGTTTAATAAAAAAAGAGGGAGAACAGAATGATTTAAAAATGAAAATTGTTTCAAATCGAATTTTCCAAGTCGCGTGATTGTTCCTTATATAAGATACACAGCAGAAGAGCAGATTAGCTGGCTCTTTCTATTTTTGACGATGGGGAGGTTTCTTTTTTTTGTATCACTTAGTTTTATAGACTACTCTCAATTTAATAAAGCAACACCACAGAATAGACAGCTTAGCATACACTAATGAAGGCACTAAGTAGTTTTCTTGTTTACTTGTGCTTTAGGTGAGCTTGTTTATACTAAATAAAGGAGGAGGAGGACGGAGAAGCTCACCAAACGTGTCTAATCGGATGCCGTTGGAGCTGTCCAAACATGTTATGCTCGTGCATTTATTTGCTCCGGGGTGCCGGGCCACAGTTAATGCAGTTTCCCTCACATATACATCAAGACTTTATTACGTTTTTCAGAAAAAAAAGTGGAATTGTGAAAGTTTGATAGGTGTTTTTCCAGCCTGGAGGGCTGTCTGAGCTCCACCGAAGCTTTCATGATTAAAAACAGAAGATTGAGTTGAACCTTCAGTGAGTGTGTTTGTAGCACTGCACCTCTTCAGCCCAATAATTGAACACATGTGGTTTGTAGCAGCCCGTCCTCTCTGTTTTAATGATATCTTTCCTAATGACGCCGCCTTTAATCATCCGACACCCGTAATGATCTTTTTGAGCGCGCCTGCCGCTCAAACTCGCGCACCGAGCGTATTTGCCGAGGAGAAGAACTTTATTATTATAGAGGAGATACGCAGCTGTGAACTATTTTAGAAGTAGGGTTTTGGTACCTGTGTAATTTGGCTGATGTTTACACGGCCGACGCTTCTACTTGAAGTCTCATTTAGTGTCGTTTTAATGAGGTTTTTTGCGGGATTTTAATCTGGAGAAGACTCTCTGAAACAATCCCTTTTGAACTGTTCTCTTCCACACATGTGTAGGTGTCTGTGTGCTGACGGGTGGCACGATGAGACATTTTCAAATTACTCCTGTCATTTCAGAAGAAGGAAATGTAATAAATCGAGAGGAGAAAAGGGATGAGATTTTCCATCTCTCTTTTTCTGTCTCTCCCTCTGTCGCACATATGTGTGTGTGTTTTAAGACACCGGTTTTAAAAATGCTCTCTTTATTCGCTCACACAATCTGTTTATCTGTGTTTCTCTCCGCATCGTCCCTCTGCTCTGCATTCTGTCCATTTCCATTCAGACGCCGCTTAGTTATCTCTCCCTCTCTTTCTCTTATTCTATCCTTTCCCTCTCAGCATCTGCCACTGGTACAGTTTGTACTTTTTACATTAGCATTTTTTACTCTCCTTCGAGGCTCCTTTTTCTCTTTCCTTCTCTCTCTGCCTGCCCCTCAGTGTTACGATGTGTTTTATTGGCGTGACAAATAATGCCATATTTGTTTTGCCAAAGCACTAGTTACAATAAAGAACAATGCAAAAAGCATTATTAGGGGGAATGATTACAGTAATAAATAAATGAGATGCATGTGTGTGGAGGGGAATAAATATACAATATAATATTAATGTAAAAAAACAAAAAACAATAGTAAATGCATACATATGAGTGAATGTGAATAAAGATAAAGGCAGGTTTGATTCACCATAGGCCCTGCAGGCAGAAGGCAGAGCACTGGTAGGTGGGAGCCTTTCATTGTTCGGCAAGTTGTCAGCTCTTGAGACCCCTCTTCTCTCTACCTGCCTCTTTTAACTTGGTGACGCATACACTGTGTGTTTGTTCTTCATGCATGACTTTGTCCAGTTGTGCAGGGATGTGTGTGTGTGTAATGTTTTACTATACAAACATCGTTTTCATGACAACAATAATAGAAATATTGTTTTAATTAAATGACATTTCCATTAAAATGTTTTTTTTTGTGTGGGGTGACCTACATTCTAGGTCATTTTTTACACAACAAGATTGTGCCTAAAAGTCAACTTCAAATTAGACTACTTTGCAGCATAATAAATAAATAGCAATACAAGCGAGCAATACAAAATTCTGTTGTTCTTCCGTTATAATCACTGAAGCTGTCAGTCACTGTAGATTTACACAGATCCACATTACACAGGCTGTTTGATTCCTGCTGGTCTGTGTGAGCTCGCTGGCCATCCATGCACTGAGGTATATGAGTCTGTCTATACCGTGCTGATTATAATTACATTTTAATGTGTTGCAGTGCACTGTAGATGTCAGTGCATTTAGTGAAATTACATTTATAATAAATGTAAAAATCCGAATACATAATTATTCCAACTTTTATTTAACACTTTTTTTTGTGCGCCTTCGCGTAACTGTCACTTTCGACATGCACCTGTGGACTGGATTGTTTAAACATCACTCATTAGGACCAGGTGTTGAAATTAATAGTCCTAGTACAATTAGACACCAAGCCAAATAACGTCTGTTCCATAAAGGAAAGCTGACATTGACATCTTTCAACCTAGTTTTTCTCAGTGTCTTCCACACTAGTCAGACACCGTTGGTGGCTTTTTGGCCGATTGAGCAATTTTAATCATGTTGGGCAGTTGGTGAGAGAGGCCGCTGTTCATGGTTGGCTGTTCATCTTAGTGAAGCCATGGACCAGAAGAAAAGCGCCTGCTGGTATAGACAGTTCCTCCCACATATAATGCAGTACATACATGATATTTGGCCACTAGTTATAGACTTTGCAGTGTGTTCAAGCAAAACTTTTTGACCCAGACGTGAGGTGACAGCACAGTTGTCTTTGATGTTGTTTTGGTGTGTCATGGGGCTTTAAAGTAATTTAAACACCTATGATTCACCGCTGAATTCAAGAGCACAAGACATGTCTATAATTAGTTACAAATGTTCAACTGCAAAAAAATCACTGAAATGAAACGTTTTGACATAACAGGAGTAGACTTAAGTGGAATCCTGAAATTGACACGTTCATGGAATTCTTAAGTATGGCAGCCTTAATTGCAGTCTCTTTTTGGATTAATTATGCAGTGCTTTGATTTAAAGGAAGAAAGTTTAGCATTCATTAAAGCTGCAAATGCTGGTGGTTGCAGGTGGTAGATAGCGTTCCAAAAAGCAGCTCCCTATGTTGTACTTAGCTCCCCATTGCAGCTTGTGCCTTTCCACTTCTGCTGCCTGTGAGTCTCCTCACCTGCTAAAGCAAACACGTGCGAGTTGGAAGTTATATATAGCTCCATACAGTACAGGTCTAGTTAATCAAGTCTGTACAATAATAAAAATAAATCCAATCGAAGTGTGTTGGAAGCATAATATCTGCGCCATAATCTGGGGATTTAATCTACTGTATAATGTCATTAAGAGACTTAAGCTTTTCATTCTATGAACAAAAATTGAAGACATGCATGCACACAAAAAACAAAGTGCAGTGGAAATCATATATGGTTTAGATAATACAACAAGTAATTGGTCTGCATTATAGTCATTTGTGATGTACAGCGTAGAGGGGGCCAGCAAGAGAGCTGTTTTCGTCCCTGTTCATCTCTGTGTTTGTGTACAGTATATATTTGTTTTCCACAGATCAGTTCATCCCTCTTGTGTAATGGTCTGTTTCAAAATTCCCTTCACAAACCTCGTTCATAAAAACGTCATCCTCTTTCCTTCTCTCCCTCTCTTCAGCTCTCTTCAAACACACTTACATTTTCTTCATGTTCACTGCTTTCCTTTAAGTACTTCAAAGAAAAAATACCCCCCTCTCTCTTTTAAACACATTTCATCACATTTCACCCTTAAAATGATATTTCACACAAAAATAAGGACTGTATGACATACATAATAATGACATAATTTACTTTTTTTCATGCAGTAGTTTAGTGCTGTGGTTCTCTACCTGTTTGACTCAAAAGCCACCTTCCTCCAGATTTGTTTATTTTTAAATCTTATTTTAATGTTTCTGTAATTTATAAAAGTAAACAAATTTTTTCAATGTTCCAGTTAAAAGTACAGCTCAGGTTCTATACAGTATTTTAGAACTCTATTTTAGGCAGGGGTGAAAGTTAATATGGTAAATAAATAAAGTCATAATGCCCCCTGGTTGAGGAGTGAGAATGTCCAGTGAAAGTGGATGGAGACCAGAGGCTGCCACCAAGGACAAAAATGCACAACCAAAGCATCATAAAAGTATTCTACGTCACAATTTATTGTATTTGCAATCTATTTCAGGTTTTATGAAGCTATGTGATACCTTTGTGGGATGAACAGACAGAAATTTAATGTTAACATTTTATTCACTTATTTGATAGACATGGCCATCATTCATTTTCATAGTATGGAAAATAGCATTTATGACAACTTGGTCTGCTCTGAATTTTTTTATTCTGTGTTTCACAGAGAAGTGAAACTGATAGAGGTTCTAAAAGACGTGATGATGAAAAGCCATCTTCATTTTTGGGTGCACTATCCCTTTAAATACACTGGTGTTGTTTTAACTTTCTGAAGTCGTCACTTTAGCTATTCCAGATCCATCCGTCTTTTCTCGTTTCTTTCCCTCCTTATCAGAACATCTTTCCTCCTTCCTTTAGCCTTAGCTTTTTGCTCCGTCTGTCACCGTACTTGGAAGGACATTTGATGGAGAAAATCTTCCCTTTCACAGGGAGAGAGACAGAACACGTGTTCCCATTGTTTTGATCACAGAAAACACGCTCGGTGTCTGCTCCATACAGCTGACACTTGAAGGAGGGAGAGAGAGAGCGAGATACACCATGGCCCAGATTTGACTCTGGCTTCTTTCCATAGCAGATGCTTGGCAAGGTGGTCCATTCTGGAAAACACACACAAGCACACCCACCCGTGTGTGTGTTAGCCCAACTCCAGCAACACTTTCTTGAAGGCTTTTTTATGTCACAAAGTGTGCGTTAATATCATTGCGCCGTGGTCTGGAGGATAATCAGCATGAAACATTAGCACATGTGGCCAGAGGGTGTTATGCGGCATGTAACAGAGCATCTCCTAATGGAGCTATTATTCTAAATATCAGCAACATCACTGCTGCTTTTTTGCCTTTCTCACCATTTTTAATGATGCAACAGGAGATATCAGAGATGCGTTCTATCATTCCCAGCACTGGAAAAAGAACCAGTGAGCATGATCACACTTCCTTGGTTTTAAATCACACTTGATTTAAATTTGCTTTGGGTTTTGCGGGAGTTCAACTTCTGACCCAAAGTGCCTCATAAATAAACATGACTCGACATGACTTGAGGTCATTATTGGCAGCGAGTGTGTGCACATGCATGAGGAGACTTAGTTACATCGGACATTTCTATGGTAGAAATATGCCAATACTTTCTGGATTTGACAATTTAAGTGTGTATCATGCATCCTAACACATGCACTGGTCCATCAACAGTAAAAATTAAAATGAATAACTAGAAACCAGTTTTTCAAGTGACGTTTAAATGTATATATTTATTTATTTAAAAATCATTTGATTTCTATGTCACACAGTAACAGTTCTCCAGTATTTCACTATCTTTCTGTATGTCTGCCGTTTTTAACTAATATGCTAAACTTAAACGTTTCTAATTCCTTTTTAAAAATGTTTTTCTGTGTATCCCTTGTAGTCTAAAACATAAATACTGGGGCTGTCAGTCGATTACAGTGTTTAATTGATCTCATAATTTTTGTAGCTAACATATTTAATTCCAAGAACACAAAATAATTAATCCTGGACTACAAACGGCAGTGTTTGACTCGTGAATTAATATTTCACATGTTGAGCTTTGATGATGATTAAATTCCACCATAAAAAGAGGGACAATTGCATTACTTTTTGTTAAATGTCCCATCTGGGTTTGGTTTATAAATAAATCACCCATAAAATGGTTTTCCATCATTTACAGATAAACGGAGCTCCGCTAAGGGCTTTTGTCTTTGTGCGCACTCCCATCAGCTCCAATCAGCCCTACAGATTCTGATCAGTCTTAAGAAATCACACAGACACATTACAACGTCAAATTGAATCAATGTGTTGATGACATTGAAAAGAATTTAAACATATTTAATTACTCACACGCATTAACACGTTACCATTGACAGTCCTATTAAATATAGAAACAGTCTCCAAAAAAGAAACCGCCAACGCTGCTGCATTTTCACAGTCTCCGAGAATTATTTTGACTGCTCTTTCTTTCCAAAATCATACGGCTCTTGCTAGAGCTTGGTTCCCAATAAGAAACCTCCGTGTTGGATATTGTGATGGGCATGTTGTGTGGGCTATTCAGCGATTCATTTTTCAAAAATAGATTTTTTTTCCCCCCATAATTGATGCCAAATTCATGTTCTGATAACAGACAGCTGAGGGCACGTCCTCCTGTGGAACTTGCCTGCAGCAGAAACGTGAACTGTTACTAGGGGGGAGAGGTGGCACCCCCCCCACAGGGACAGATGCCACGCATAAAACCTCTGAGGCACTTGGCAGGGCTCAACATGCCACTCAAGTGAAAAAAAAAAAAAATGGAATGTGAATATGTAGAAACTGATGAGTAGAAAGAAGAAGAAATGAGAAAAATCATGCAGTTGCATGAAAGGCGACTCAGGAAGCCTAGCGTACTGCTCTTCCACACATGCCAGACTTAAACATACTCACTCCCAGCATGCAACAGAAAGACAGCACAAGGAAAAGAGAGTCATTATATATTCGTGTGTAAATCCCTTCCCAAGGCTTGTTAATCCTATTGTGTTAATTGATTGATGGTTTGATTAATTAATGTCAGGGGTAAGTATTTGGCTGATGTGTTGCGTTCGTGAGAGAGAAACGACCTCACACAGCGTGTCAGGTATTTTTGTATGTATGTAATAAACATTTTAGATGGATTTATATAATATCTGTGTTTGTCTGTATAACTGTCTGTATCTACAGTATCTATCTATATATAGAGAGAAAATCTAAAATATGGACATGCATTGTATATTTATATATTGTCTTATTGATAATGGGCGTACAGTAAGAGTGCTTATCCTTGAATGAGCTGCGTCAGCCACAAAAACGGTTTCCTGAAAATTTACGAAGTGAGACAGTATTCATTTAACTTCTTAAATAGTTTTTTTTTCTGACAGTTGCACTTCATGTTGTAAATTTTATTAACTTTATTACATTCATTGCTGTAATAATAATATTAGCAGAGGCACAGTTTAATTGGTAAATAAAATTGCATTACAGACAGTGACTTTAATTTGTGTAGATTAAGAGCGTGTGCCAAAATAAATCACAATTTATTATCCATTATTTAGGGTTCTTTCAGAAAAATGATATTGGCTCAGTGAATGAGTGTTTGTGCATGTGTGTGCGCGTGTAAAGACTGAAATATGGCAGGTAGGGGGCTGCAATTCACATCATAAATTAAGTGACTGTGAAAGGCCAAGTGCATTATTTAGCTGAAACTACACAGCTATTAATAAGTTTTAACACTCTCAGACACGACTGTGTGTTTCTTTACCTCTGCCTCTCTCTCTCTCTCCTGTTGGGTAATCAGTAAGGACTAAATGTCATAAATATTCTACATTCATGAAGTGTGTATGTCTATGTTTTGGCAGTGTTGTCGGAGAGGTACTTTGAAGGTAATGTGAAAGAGAACGTTGTAGCTTGGGTTTTTAAGAGCCGATTTGAAGGATGGTGGTTGGATTAGCTAAAAATACTCCCTTCGTACTTTCCTTTTAAACAACACGCTATTAGAAGCTTTGCCTGCGCTCAACAAGCTCAAGTGAGTCATCCACATAGCTTACGAACTTATTTGCATCGTAATGTTTTAAATATGCGAGAGGCACCCAGACATAAACACACAAACGATTCGCTTTATTTCTCGCTTTCATAACTCGCCCACAAGAAAGAAATCTATGCAGACGCAGGTTTCCATCAAAATCATTTTAGTCAGTCACCGAAGATGCAGATGCGCTTTCCTGAGTAATTACAAAGCGATTTAGTGTTATTTCTTTCTCTTTTTTTGCCATTTACATGATGCATTCCTTTTAAACCATTAAAGGTCATTATTGTCACAGGAAAATCACACAAAATAACCAGACCGCTTTCACTCACACTGTATCCATCGTCTGTCGATTTTGGCAAAAAGGTTAAAAACATTTGAGTAAAAAAGGTTACTTGACAAACCACAATTGTCTTGTTCTCTCCAAAGGTTCAGAAAAACTCCTCCGTGCGCATTTGCGTGCAAGCGTGGGTGTGTGCATGTCAGCGCCCGTCCCATCCCTGTTAAAGCGGGGTCTTTATAATGCATGTCATTTTCCTGTCACCTCATTAAATGTCCTGTCATCAAAGTGTGTCACTTTACCTGCCGGTACCCCACACACACACACAAGCGCAGATTTCTCCCAGTACTCCTCCAGGTCACCCTGTTGGATGTCATTGTGATAAGGTGTTTTGACACTGCAGTAGACCTGATGCATATGTATGCCGCGCAACTGACAGCTCCGAGTCGGTAACCACCGTTGGCTTCGTTTCCCGGTGCTAACACTCACTACTTACAGGAAATCACTCGCATTGAGACTTCTTTGAGGTCACGTTTGCGAATCGCCAACGAGAAGCTGGTTTATAAGCACGTTGAAATAAACAACATCTAGGATGAGCTACGGTAACCCAGAAAAATATGGTACCTCGGTAACGAGATGTAGGTCAGCGGGGTAACTGCGCATATGTTAGGAATCGGTGGGCTACCATGCGCAACAAGTGCGGGCATCCTTGCTATGTACGTTCACATCTGTTAGGCTCTCTCGAAGGGTGTGACAAGAGAGAGAGAAATTAATCACCTCATCCATTCTTCCTTTTTATCCATCCTCACACACACTCTGTCCTTCAGCGGGGGGGGCGTCACCTGCCCTCAAGCATTATGGGAAACTCGAGAAGGGTGGAGGGGGGGGTTTGAAATGGTTTGTTTGGAATACTTAATATGACTGCGGGACAATGCGCAAACACACACACACACGCTGTCTCTTTCAAGCAGATGTGTAAATAGCTTGCGAATTGATCTGCGTGTTCCCACATACATTTTTCACCTCTCATTTTTCATCCCTCTGGGTGTTTGTGTCTGTCCACATGTGCTTGTGTGTTTGTGTTTGATTGATGCCTCCCGAGGTTGGTGAGTTAGTCATGCAACTAATTAATGGATTAGCTTGTGGACCGAAGGCTGGACTGGTGTATACACACATGCGCGCATATACAAAGATGAGAGAAATGGCGTTAAAGAATGCTGAATTTAATGAGAGAGGAAGGGAAGGAGAAGGAAGACATGGGGTGGCGTGTATAACGAGCTCTTCTGCCGTCAAGATTTCTTTTCTGCAGACATTTAGAGTTCTACATATGGCAGGGAAGCGAATAACTGGCAGAAGATTTACTGTATGGGCTGTGTGCGCACGTGTGCGCGCGTGTGATAAAGTCTGTTGTAAATAGACTGTGTCGTATCTGATAAGCTCAATGAATAGAGGGCTATAAAACAGAGCAATGAATCTAGCCAGAAATTTATAGACGCACGCACACACATACACACATATTGTCCCTCTTTCATTCTTTTTTTTTTATTTTTTTTTTTAGTTTATTTACTCTCTCGAGCTCGGGAACGTTTTTCAATGAGGGATCTGCCTATAATTGGAGCAGACGTGGTTTTTGATAAGGACAAACAACTGCAAGAGTAAAGCAAGCGTAGGATAGACAGATACAAGGTGTGAAAATAAAACACAGGGCTGATGTAAAAAAAAAATTGGAGGGATGTTGATGTTGTAAAGTTTTATTGTGGGAGAGTTTGGGAAGCACAGGGCTCTCTGGGGGCCTCCTGCTCCAGGGGCTGGTTGTTAGACTGCAGAGGTGCATGAAAGCAGATGCGATTTAAACACTAAAAAAGAGCAGCCAAGTGAGTATGATGCAACAGGCAGGTGGGTAGGTGACACATCAGCACGTATAAAAACCGAGGCAGACCTTATCTCCGAGGTACCGAGCCGGCAGCGGGAGAACATCCGTAAGGTTTGGCGGCGGAGCTAGAGTCAAAGACTATCGCAGAGGCATCGGCGCATGAGTCACAGCAGCGGCAGATGTGGCACCCAAACCCATCGCGGAGACCCTGCACTGGGATTCACAGCAGATGTTTCTTTGTTTAGCAGTTTTCCTCAAGTTGCTAATACGCCAGAGCCACAAGCGTGAAAAATTTGGTTGCGCACGCACATCAGTGGTGTCAATCAATTCTGAAAATAATTCAACACAAAAAATTATTGGGAGTAAATGTATATTCAGTTACAAAAATCCCCCCACAATTTGCTATATTTGGAGGGTGTGCATGTGTTTGTATGTGTGTGTGTTTTATGATGTGTGAACAAGACCAGCTGGTAAGGGTAAACAAAGATGAAAGCTCAGTTAAAGCCAGCGGTGCGCCCTTGAAATGTGTCCCTGTTGAGCCTGACTGAGAGGAAGAGAGCGAATTGAATGTTACACTTCATGAAACTTTGTGCTAATATTGCAAAATCCTTTAGCTTCTTGTTTTTTTTTTAAATGGAATATTCTTTTTTGAACTTTCAGGTACTGGTAATGATAAATTAACAGCTCGTGTTAATTGAAGAGACAACAAAAAATCTGTTCATTTACTCACTCCCGTGCTGTGTATTTTAAATCAGTGCTTAATTAACAGTGCTGGTTGCACTTCTCCATTCAGTCAGTCACCAAATGTTGTTCATGTTGTCACATAAAGCTATTTTATGATTTAAGGTTTAGAGTATAGTGTGCAAGCTTTATGGACAGCTTTAACAATACATATGTGATGCTATTGTATCCTATAAAGTGTAAAAATGTTTAATGTCAAGAAGAAAAAAGTATGTGGGTTTAAAACTAATTTTTGGTTTCACAGTCCCTTTAGCCGAAGTTTTAAACCACAAGTCAAAGCAGGATAAAATACAAGTGTGGTTTTAATTTAGCATGTTCATTCTGAATTATGCAAACTATGTATTCAAAAGCTTTTGTATCCAACACAGTTATATATTTAATGTGTGTGTGTGTATATATATATATATATATATATATATATATATACATTATATATACATATACATTTTACCTGAGATCTTTTGATTTATGAAAATGTATGGTCTGCAATTATTACACATTATTATAAATGTACTTCACTAAAGTACTTGCTGTTTGGTGTACTGTCCCCCAAAATACAATTTGAACTGCATGACCTTTATTAAATACTTATTGGGACCACTTCTCACTATTAAAGGAGCCTTATGTAAGAAATGGCCAAAACTGGTACTGCAATCACTTTTAAAATACTGCTGAGTCTCCCCCTCCCTCTCCCCGCTGACTAGAGGTTGCCAAAATATATGCGAAGAACACATTATTTTACCATGGTAACT
>JAUCNO010000795.1:1893070-1908207 GCA_032353835.1 Enteromius viviparus
GCGGTAAATGCCATCAGGTGCGTGATTTCACATTGAGCCGTATATACTACACACAGCCGTTGTTCACTGACGAGCTGCGCAAATTCAGAAAAATACAAAAATAAACAATATTATGTTGCTTAAGCTCCTGTATTCAGTCATTATTCAATGGTATACGATTAATTTCGATTAATTAATTACAAAGCCTGTAATTAATTAGAATTTTTTTTTAATCGAGTCCCAGCCCTAGTATTATTATTTTATAGTAAAACAAAAATACTAATATCAATTTTTTTAATACATTTCCTGCATTTTTAATATTAAAATTTGCAAGCTTTTATTTTAGCAAGTTTTAGCAAGTTGTCTTTCAGTTTAAATATAGCTCTTGTACTGCAGTTTAAAAATGGTTACAGCTGTCAATCATGACACAAATAAGCGGTCTGATTTACACACCACATTGTTTTTATTTTGATCGCACATTTTTATTTTTGTGCACTTATGGCAAATGTTTGTACACCCCTGCTTATAAGCGTGCCTATTATTAATATATTAGCTGTTTCTAAGTACCTATAAAGCTTGTATTCTGCTAACCTGAAACCTAAACCTAACATTTGCCTTTCAAACTATAAATAAGCAGTAATTAGTAGTTTACCGAGGCAAAAGTCAGCCTTAATAGTTTAATGGTGAGAAATGGACCTTAAAATAAAGTGTAACCATAATTCCTTTAAAAAGCTTAAAAAGCCACTTTGTAATCTGCATTTCATAGATGAGATATTTGTCTTGTGTTACTTTAGCATAGAATAAACAAGATTAAAGTTCTGCTTTTAGAAGCCGATTGTGGCTGAGTCATGATGAAAAAATGCAGAATTTATGTGTGAAAGTCTTGTAACATATTACTTAAAAATATACGGCTGGATCCTGGGAATAAGCCATCGATTGGAGTTTTAAATGGGGGTATGATTTCAAGCACACAATCCGTCTTGTGGCGTGTAAAGTGAAACGAGGGATGTTTGTCAGAATTTGCCTTGGTTCTATCGAGCATGTGTCATAATAAGGTGTCTTCTCTGACAGATGAAGATTTGAGGATGTGAAGGTGGTGGTGGTGGGGGGTGTCATGTATCCGAGGAGACGGCTGTGGGCGAGATGGAACTGTAAATTTCCATAAGTGAAACAGATTGATTTTCTTAAAGTAATTTTGTAGTAAGAGGGATATTTAATAACGGTTTTATGGCTATAAGGTTTCCACCGTCTCTCTCCCGCACACATTACCTCGCATTATTTTTTGATAAGTTGATCCTCTCTTGGTTTTTGTATCTGTACGGAGAGAGCAGTGCATAATAAGAGCAAGAGAGAAAGGATTAGACAGTTCGAGAGAAAGGTGCAGGACGCTTATAGGGCGAGGATGAGCTATGTATTCAGGCGTCTTCAGTGCAATCAGTGTCATACACACATTTAAATATGTGTGCGTGTTTCCATGCTTGCCTCTTTAAGTCAAAGGTTTCTGCACTGGATTATGAGGGCCAAGCTCTGTTGCCATGGAGACCAGCCAGGTTAATGGTCCTTTGCTGTGTGCGTTCATGAGTGAGTGTGTGTGTTTGATCTCATGTGTTAGTGCCTTGGTGTGTTTGTTAGATGTGAATGCTGGGTTTTTCTCTGTTTATGTCTGTATGTTTGCAGCAGTTGCTCTGTACGTGACACCGCACCTCAAAAAAACAGTTGTGACACTGACACACAACACTGACTGCGCTGCACCTCTGCAAGACTGATTATAGTTTTGTTTCATTCTTGTAAAGCTCATTATGATAATGCATTCGCTTATGTTGTAATTAGGAATGCATTATATATTGTTATGCACATTTATTTTTAAATATGTATCAGCATCCGTTGATAAGTTACAAATCCCAACAGAAATAAAACCATTTAAATACGCCATACCATCAAAATGGGATGTGCTTGAAGATCTCTTTCCTTTCAGCAGTGCATGTCGGATTGACTAACATACGGCGAGTGTGGATGTAATGATAGCAGAGCCAGCTGTATGCATTGATGCATAAAAACGAGCTGTTTAAGTGAATTATTTTGGAGGGGGGTGAGTTTACTTAATCTTGACTAACGATACTCTGAAATGCATAATCGCTAAATAATTAGCCATAGGGGTTAATTTTCGTTTTCTGCCTGAAACAATTCCTTTTCATTTTAAGTCACTTGTAATCCCAGAACTGTATATGTTCACCGTATGTGCATGAATATTCATTCAAAAGACTGTAGGCCTTCTCAGAATCAGTTTCAGACCACGCACAAACTGTTTTAATATTCTTATATAATAGCCAGTCAAATTATAAACTGGTTATAACTCTCAAGGCTCTGCTCTCTAACTGAAGCAGGATATCTATTCAACATTGCATATCTATTATGGAGTGGACTTATTCATTTAAAATGTACACTTTTTTTCTAAATGAAAAGCCATCCAACTATTTATACTGTAACATCGTGATGCGTTAATTAACTTGTCGCAACTTCTGAAATGACTGTAGTGTAATCAAAATGTAAAAACTGTCCATAGATGGATGGATGGGTAGACGGTAGATAGACGGATGTGTGTGTTTGTGCGTGCTGGTGTATCAGAGGGAAATGTCTCTGTGTTTTATTCGCCGCTGGATCGATGAAGGATGGTGCTTTGATTATATTATCTTCAGAGGTCTATTCCCATTCAAACCGTTGTGCATTTACACTGTCTAAAACATCATACATTCTCATAGATCAGAGAAAGCCTAATTTAATCAGCAAATCTAATCTAAATCAATGCTGTTCGCTCTCAACTCTACAGCCGAGTGAAATACAATGTATTTCTAAGTGCATTAGATAATGGAGAATCATCTCAGGAAGAGAGGGGTGTATGCAGGGTGATCTTAAATCCTGTACACACTTTTTTCTTTTTTTTGGTGCACGCATATATGTGTGTGTGAGTGTGTGGATTCCATGCTGCTCGCAGCTTTTGCCCACACTCACATCAGCTTGTATCCTCATTGTGGCTTTGCATTAGAAAGTGCAAAATAGATTTTAAAGAGTGTTAATTTGAGTTGATTTGATCTAGTTTCTGAGGTGATGGAGAGAGTAAAAGAGCTCTTGTGTAACGCAATCCCAGCTTTAAGACTGAGGTTTCCTAATTGAATTTGTTCGGCTGCTCTCTTTGTGTCTGGGTCCATTCATTGAGATTGAAATTTAGAGCTTGGTGTGGACGTGTGTGTGTGTTTTCGTGTGTGTGCGTCCTTGCCACATTTCCAAATAGAAAGTGTTCTTCTCAGATTAGGAAGTAATTTTGGCTCTCAGAAGAGATTAGGTGAAGGGCATGAAGTGAAGGGACAGAAAGAGAAAGACAAAAATAATAAAGAGAGAATCTGTAGCTCACTAAAACAGATAGATAACCCTGATCAGAGCCTAATGGAATTAGAAGGGAAGGATCAAACACTTGTGTGTGTGTGTGTTATTCTTTTTACCAGCAGAGTTTAGCAGCAGGTGTAAGACCCTAAGCTTCATTTTAAATGAAATGAGAAGAGAAAATGATGGAAAAACTCAGCATGTGTGCAGGTGCTGCAACATCAGACTGAGTTTCTGTGATCTCGCTGGAGACAGATGCAGACACTTGTGGACGCTTATTGTGATGTTTTTACGGACCATTCAGCTTGTTGTAATTCAAGTAGAAGTATTAAGCTTAAGTATCTTAAAGTAGAATGTGTTGTTTTGGGCAGACCTCTGGGAAAAAAGAGGAGAGAAAAGAGGTTTAGTAACACTTCACTTGAAGCCAATACGTGTTATGCTCTTTAAAGGTGCTTGTTAGAAAGGTAAGCTATATAATTAATGCAATCTTGTATATGTCTGAATTCTGTATACAGTACATCCTAATATATTTGTCTTTTATATAGCTGTCATGCAGTTCTTGTAGTTTATACTGTATAATGTACTTGCAGCAAATACCAGACATGAAGTCTTTGTGTTTCTAGAAAGTATCAGAAGCTTGACAGAATATTGCTATGATGTTATGTGCTTTTTTTGTTTTACAATATTAATGTTTTTCAGTCCTGCTTCCAAAGCTTGAAATGTTTGAAAACATTTGAAAACCCTTATTTATCTGATGTAGTTTTGTAAGGAAGGTCAGTGCAATGTTGTGACTTAAGCTTGCCCAATTTACACATAGGCTGCATTTCATTTTCTCCCCGCTAAGCTGTTTTAAAACAGTCATATACTGTACTACATGTCAGAAGGGGCGGAAAGTCACCTATATTTTGTCAACAAGCCATTTACATTTTTACCTGTGTTCAGAACAGATTAGATAAAAAGTAGCTATAGAATTATAGTACAAAATTAAATATACTGTACAATTATAAAATTGAACACAAATTTGGTTATTTACGAGCATTCGTTATAAACAACATAGGCCTATAAACATCTAGCTGTGCTTTTAATGCTGTGTATGTGAGAGGCTCATGTGATCATGATTATTGTCATCACAGCAGAAAAAAAAAATTGTTGGTTTGTTGTCTTAAAGATAGAGTAAGGCATTATTTAGAACTCTAAAGTGTTTATTTTTTGTGTGCATTCACAATATGAACAAAACTCTGCCTGTGTTAAATAAAGAGAACAAACCATTTGGGGTTTTCTTCAGGTCACATGCACTTATCCATTATAATTTAGGTTGTTGATGACCTTATATTCCCCATGAATAAAAGAAAAGTATTTGCTTGAGTAATTTTAATCCTGTTTACTGACGGTATAGGCTTTGTGCTCAGCAAATGTGCTCAATGTGCTAATATTTGGGTAAAATTGAGAAAATTAAATTAGAATTAGACAGTTTTCCTGTTGTGTTTTAGAAAGTCTCCAAACTTTCTTGGTGTGACAGTTTTATGATATGATTGAGTATAATAAATTGAGTATTAATTAAACAGATTGTCTCAATGCTTTGATATTGTTTGTATAATTGTTATTCTTGGATGAACTTCCTGTAAAAGCCGCTAGAGGAGTTTTTTTTTGTGGTAACTTATTTACAATTTACAACTGTACTTTGGTTATCTTTGGCCTATCTTTTTGTTAGATAATATTTTATCCAAAATATATAAGAAAAGGTGTAAAAAGTAAAAAGGACAGATTTGTGCTCTTTTCTTTGTCACCTTCAGTACCTATTCACGGGTGCATCTCTAAAGAGTATAATGCAGGATAATTCACATTAAATAACTCATGAAATTGGATGCTGATTATGTATTTCAATGCATGATACGTTTATATATTATACACGAGGTGACACGAATGATTACAAGCTGCAGGACATTAAAATGCACAAAGAATGGCTTTATTATTCATTATACAGATGTGCTTCAAAGTGAAGTGTTACTAAAGGTTTTTTGAGTTTGACAAGAAAATAGAGTCTGGACGACGATTTTTAAAAGGGTCCATTTCTCTCTCAGGAAATGGAGGCTTTGAAGACTATCATTAAATATTATAATTACATCTCTTTTTCTCTTTCTTATCTTTCCCTTTCAAGATTTGCCTTCCAGCCCCGTGGCTCAGTTCACCTTTCGTCCGCTGCCCCCTCCTCCTCCACCGCCCCACGCTTGCACCTGCGCTCGTCCAGCACCGGCTCCTCTTCCAGAGGTGGTGCAGAGGAGCACGCTTCCCGCTCGGTGCCAACCGCTGGATTCTGGGAACAAAGCTGGACAAGATGACAATGGGCAGACGCACAATACCTGGGCACTGAACAGCAACATACCGCTAGAGACCAGGTGAAATACAAACACAGATTTGTTTTTCTACAGTAGTGAAGTCTATCCATTTGACTTTCATTGTTTTATACTGAAGTGGTGATGTTTGGTGTCCTGTAAAATTACATCTTGACCTCACTTTACTGCATTTCAAAATGTATTGAAGAGTCTCTGTTATGGGTTATGAAAGGTTCATATTTTGGTTTTGGTTTCCCAAACAACAGTTTGACATGCAGGTCAAAAAACACTTTAATTTCTTTTATTTACTTGTAATAAGATTTGATTCATTTTTCATTTTTCCACATCCCTCCGGTGATTGGTTGATTTTATTTAAAGCTATTTTTATCACTGCAAAAGTGGCACCTAGTGGCAAAGAATGAATTTGCATTTTCAGTCAGACCAACAGGAAATATCAATGGAAAGGCAGGATATATGCTAATGTTTCATTTTGATGTCAATATAAAAGAGCTTGAGTTATAAAAAGGACTCATTTCAGTGATTCAGAGTTGACTCTCAATAACTTTATACTCTGTGCACTCTCGGATTTAAAACTTTGCTGGATGTTTTCATTCACTTAGAGCATGAAAGCTCATTTTTAATCATAATTGGGACACTTGAAGACAATTAGTGTTTTGTAAAACCGTTTTCCATAGATTTTCATTGACATCCAAAAAAGCTGGCACACACACAGACTACACCAGTCTATTTTTTCAACCTCGAGCTACCAAGTTTGGTAACTTTCAAAAGAAAAACCCAATACATTTTTTAATGTTAAGCCTGGATAATAAAACAGATTAAATGTTCAAGAGAAAGAGAATATGCATGAGTACATGTGTTTGTTTGTGGACGACAGATGGAGAGATATGATGATGATGATGAGGATGATGAAGATGAAGATTGAGGGTTGACCTACTCTTTTGAAAGAGAGAAATGGGAGAGTAAATAAATAATGAAGGATAGACATGTCTGCTTTGAGGGAGGAAATGAAGCTGTCTTCCTGGGGTGATTGTCTTACACGCACACAAACCCCAAAGATATTGATGAAAATGAAAGCAGTGTGCGTGTGAATACATATGAGCGCGTGTACGCGGCTTTTCAATATTTCCAGCAAGGTGAATTTGGCAGTAGCGGTCAAACTTATTTCGACTGAGAACTTGAACAAACAACCGTAGCTGAGTCACATATCGATGGTGCCCATAGCTGGAGAGAGGTTTATTGTTTTTTGAAGATTTACCGTGTTGGTCATGGCATGTAGCGCTCTTTGTCACGTTGTGATGAAATAAAACCACCATTATACAATTCCAGCTGGCTCCAAACAACACCTAATAACAGATTTCAAGTGTTCTGAACTACACTAAGCACCGTAGCACCTTTTCTAATCTGTCCACAAGCAGCAGGCAGAAATAGAATGTTTAAACTTGTGGCTATTAGAGGAATGCTGGGTAATTTAGCCCTTCGGTATTTTCCCAGCAGCCCCAATGCTGTTTTTCAAACATCACTTAATGCTGTTGAAAGGAGATTGAAGCGTCTGAAAGAAGCAGGCAGTTGGAGTGTAGACATGTAACCTTGCTTGCTTACACAGTTTCCATGGCCGTGGCTTTAAACAGGGAGCCGAGCGAATGTCAACTATTCAGATGTTTTCTTTGAGATTTGGGGGTTAAGGAAAAGCAGATTTACCAATTTTGCAGAGTGGTTTGAAATATCCTGCCAACTGCCGCAGGAAAGTCCTCAGGTTAAAGGGTGGCCTGAGAGATTCTGGCTGGTTTTAACGGCGGCTCGAGCCCAGCGCCCGATGACATTGGCGTTGTATCGAGAACGTGTCATCGTCATGGTGATGGCTATACCTGCTGACATGTTGCTCTCTCCCAAATGAACTTTCTCAATTAAATCTGGATCAATAGACCAACATTAATGCACAGAGGAGAACCACTCCCATCAGCATATTATTCCGAACACTCGCTGATTCAGTCGCCATATGCTGCATATGTATTGTATATGAATTTTTTTAACTTTAATTCCCATGCAAATGTGCCTAATTGATTTTTTGAATACAATTTTAAAATAATAAGTCGAGTAAAGCTTTATTGTCATTCCTCTACATGTGTGGACATACAGTAAAACCTATATTAGCCCTTCATAGCTATAGAGACCTACTTTTTAATTGAGATGTATACATAATCTGAAAGCTGAATAAATAAGCTTTGCAATTGATGCAAAAAATAAAAAAAAATCTAAATATTGAGAAAATGGCTTTTAAAGTTGTGCTAATGAAGTTCTTAGCAATGCATTTCACATGGTAGGAAATTTACAAAAAATCTTCATGGAACATGATCTTTACTTAATAACCTATGGATTTTTGGCTTAAACAAAAAATCTGTAAATAAATAAAATATAAATCTATAAAATATGAAATAGTGTATTTTTCTAAATACTTGTCCTAAACTTGCACCCAGCTTAGTTTGGGATGTGCCCAGCTTTATGATATGCTTAATATGTTACATATTCAAATTTAAATTAATTATAATATTTTAATATTATAATATAAAAGGTATATTGAAAAATGTATATTTGAAGTTGAAGCATGATAATCCATTAAAAATAAAATTAATAATGCCTTACCTTGCATTAGCCATGTTATCACCACAGACGTATTTAAATCTGAGATTGTTTAAAAATGAGCCCCGTGCTGCATGGCCATGTAAATTCCAGCTCTGAGATTTCAGTAAGAAGCTGCCAGTGGAATAGAATTTATTTTGAGACTGTAGAAATCTGATTTGTAAAACTGTGATCCGCATGTTCACACCTGCTCTTTTCTTTCTCTTTTTGCCTTTTTACCTTCTCCTCACCCTTTCCCTTTGTTTTCTGAGTGTTAATTGTTATTTATTTATTCTACAGTAAATAAAGACAGGATTAGTTCTGCGTGTCTAAGTGTGAAATTAACTTTCTCTTTTTAATGGCTGAGGTAAACTGTAATTTTTCTCTCAGTCTCAAGCCTCATTTTCCCATTGCATGCTCATTTAAACGCTCCTTTCAGGGCTTTGTACAGCATCCCTGTAAGACACTCTCAACAAATAACCAAATGTTGCTTGTGTGTTCTTACCTTTAGTACTTGACTTGTATTTGGCCCTGAAACCGTATCTGAATTTTTCTTTACATTTCAACATTTTTTTCTTAGAACTGTTAGATTAATGCATTTCATACAACTGACTGCATATAGTGTGATTAAAAAACGACAAGCTGATTTTTGCTTAGAAGACTGATATGGGAAAAATAGACAATAAATTTCCCTCTTATATTTGTTATTATTATATTTCCATTAAATGTTTATATATCAAATTAATTTATATATCCAATTTTTTTTCTCCAAATAATTATCCCATCTGCACATAATGTATTAAATTTGATCAAATTTGTTCATCTGCTATAAGCCATAATTGTGTTTTTATGTGCACTGGTTTTGTGAGTCTCCTCATGTAAGTGCGGTCAGGTTTTGCTAACTTTGTAGGGCCCAAACGTCCCCAGAAATACAGTAAACCTGAAACGACCTATTTTGTGGGGACCTTTGGGAAGACACAACAATGAAAACAATGCCATAAATGGACTAAACAGTGTTTCAATAAAAATCGGAAAACGCTGTGTGTTAGGGGTACAGTTTTGTTTTGGGGGCAGTAATTAACTTAATTTAAAGAACAACAGATGGGTCTCCATTATAACATAAACAGAGATGTGTGTGCGTGTTTCGTTTTTCATTATCATCTGCAGTCCGTATCGATGTCATGGTGTTTTTTGTTTTGTTTTTTGTCTCATCAGCATATGAACTTGTAAATGTGTTTAGACTGATCTACCTTTCAATGATTTTGGTCCTTTTTATCGATTGACCCTTTGTGTCTTTGGAAGAGTTGCACACGTTTACCCCCGGTCCAGCTCTAGCTGATGTTGCAGAGATCAATTGCTGTTGAGAATCCATGTGTATCTTGGGAATTTGAAGATCTGTCTTCTGTTGCCTTTGGGCTTTTAACCTAAAAGCTGTAACCAATTTCCCCATGGCTATCTGTCAATCTGTCTGTCATCGTAATGACACGACTAAACGGCCACGTATCTGTGCCCATGTGCCTCACAGACTAACCCATCTAGCTGCATGTCAGGAAAAAAAGGTAACTTTTGATTTGAAAATGAAAGAATAACTACAAGGGCTTTAAGAACTCGTGTAGCTGACATGACATGTTGAGCGGTGACAGCAGTGCCCTCCACTTCATCTTAAACTTCTTTAAGATGCTTTTCCGTGATTCTCCATGCGTTATTTATAAACACATACTAATTAACAGATTATCTTGTCATGTATATTTCTAAATCGTCTTTTTTTATTTTAAACACTGTTTCAGTGAAATTCAAAAAAGCAAAAAGGTCGAGAGAACTTACAATGCACACCTAATATGTAAAAACATCACTCATTGCCCACCATTGTTACAAGACATCACCAGGACTGTGCATCTCCGAGTAAATTGTTTTTAAGTAGGCACCTTTTAATTACTCTAAGAATGGACTCCTCTGTGTAATTAATATCATAATTAATCTAGAGGATGTTATCTATTAATAATGGCTCATTAATCTCTGGTGCTAAATATCTGTAATTAAATGCACGTGAGAGCAAATGACTCCAATTACTAACCAAAACAAGCGAGAGCGATCACACGCTCCGATCGCACCTCCTTCTTTTTTTCCACTCCATCTTGCCGTCTCTGATGTGCTTTTTAAGGTATTTGTAATAAAATAGATTGACAAATCAAATTTCTTTTTTTTTTCCAGGCACTTCCTGTTCAAGCACAGTTCAGGTTCGTCTGCCATTTTCAATGCAGCCAATCAGAATTACCCTCTGAGATCCAGCACGGTGTATTCGCCGCCTCCGAGGCCTCTACCCAGAACCACCCTCTCCCGACCGCTCTTCTCGTTCAGCAAGCCCTATCGCTGCTGTAACTGGAAATGTACGGCTTTGAGCGCCAGCGCAATTACGCTGACTCTCGCTCTTCTGCTGACGTACATCATCGGTGAGTGTCTTATCTCTGCGCCTCCATGTCTCTCTTTCTCTTTCTCTCTCTCCCGCTCTGTCCATCTCTGACTGCTGTCGTGCTGGTTGGGGTCATATGGAATTAGCAGAACTCACACTGTGAAATACTCTATTAGAGAGATGAATATTTATGAACGAGGGATAAGGGAGAACGAGAGATGAAAGAGTAAATATCCCACAAGGCCGTTCAGAGGTTAATGGTGTTAAAGTTTTGTTTAGCCAAGTCACCCGTATGTGTGTGTGTGAGAGAGAGGTGCTTATGCACCTTAGTGTACTGACTTAATTTTCTCCCGCTTTCTTCCTCTCACAGGCATTTCTCTTGAAAAGCTCACTAAAAAATGATGTGTGTTTTACAGAAAAACATTAGGGTAAAAGGTTTCATCCATTAACGCTTGAAAGGCTGCAGTTAATAAAGTTTCTGGTCAGAAGTTCACAAGGCAGCCTCTTAAACACTAATCATGTGTCTGGGAGTGTGTTTCTCGCTAATGAAACGAGGACCTCTGCAATTCCCAAACACGTTATAATGACTTCTTGAGAATCTGACATTTGTGGTGTTCATTTCTGTTCTACAGTGCGTATATCTGTTCTGAACACATTCCATTTGGAATCATGGCTTCCCACAAAACGGCTGATTTTTTTAATATACGATAACAGAGCGCAAATGGAATTATTATTATTATTATAAATGCTGAAGATAATAATAACATAAAAAACAGTTGTACTGCCTAATATTTTTGTGAAAACCATAAGAATGCATTTATTTGAAATGGAAAGGTCTCGAAGCATTATAATTTGATTAGTTTGATCCATCTGTGTTGCATCATTGTTGCAATTTCTCAAAAAAACTATTTTTGAATAATGTGTATTTTTGTTATTATTCTTATTTTGCTAAACACGACTTGCACTGCAGATCAGCAGATAAATATTGAACAGAGCACTTTTGGTTTGGCTGCATTCTGCAGACGATGTCAATCTTTTTAAATCATGTAATATGTTTATGAATAAGGGCAAATGAGTCATATGTTATTCACAGCTTTTAATATTTTTCGTCATGACAACTTTAGCCTCAAGATGGCACATTTTAATATTTGGTTGGACTATTCCATTAATTATGCCAGAGAAACAGTTTGCTAGATGTGTGTGTGTGTGTGTGTGTGTGCGCTCTGGAGATGTGCCGTTAATGATCGTATGGCCGTCTTTCACCCCATCGTTAGTGGCACCCTGTCTAAACAGATGCGATCCGTCTGCTTTGTCTCTTGGCTTTCATTCTTATCTAACAATCTAAATGTGTTCTCAGTTCATTTTCTGGGCAACTGAAGGGAAGCAAAGGGATAAAGGGAATAAAGATAAAGAGGAACATAAAGAACGAATGAATCCGCATTATCTTCACATACTGAACAAAAACTTTTGTCCTGTTGAGTAAAAGCATCAACGATGAGAAGAAAAGGATCCATAAAACATGGTAACTGAAAACGTGACTGTGTTGTGAGAAGGTGCTGAAGTCTAATTTAATTGGCCAGTAGGCATATCGTAAATACACAATCTGAAATGTCTAATTGTCTTTTAGGTTAATGTTAGGGCTGGGTTAAAGATTAGAATCAGGGCAGTATAATTCTTCACTAAATCTTCAGGTTATAGTCAAGTCAAGTCACTTTTATTTATAAAGCGCTTTTAACAATACAGATTGTAGCAAAGCACTGAACATTATCAAATAGAACAACAGAGTAATGGTAATGCAGGTTGTGCTGCAATGTAATAATATTTTTATATTCATTGTGCACCTGAGCTGTTAAATGATGCTTATATTGGCAGATTACCTTTCTCCACTGGGAATGTTTTTTTTTCTAGTTATAAATGTTTGAGATATCTGGTGTTGGATGTGTGCATTTAGTCGGTTGTCCTATATTCCCAGAAGTCCTGGCTTTCCCTGGGTATCAGTCTTTGATGTGGGTGTTGGTAATTAGCAGTGCTAATATCTAATTAAAAAGGGAGCATAATATTAACCAACCCCCTCACCTAATAACCAAATGCCATCTGGTGACCAAACATGCAAACTACATGTTGGTATTCAGAAGGACAGCAGGAGGCACAAGAAGCCAACTATGTCTGATCTTGACATTAAAACTGGCATCTTAAAGTGAATGCCCACACAGCATAATGAGATGACTTTTCAGTTCAACAGTAGAGACCACACAGCAACTGACAAAAACTAGAATTCTTTCTAGGCTTAATTAGAAAGCTTTTTTGAACACATACTGTAGCTGGCAGCTAACTAAAATGTGAAGGTGGGATATTTTCCACTTGAACAGCACCTGCACTACCGCCCCCTAAATAAGTTAAATGCCCTCTGACATGTACACACACTATTGAAATGATAGCAGCAATTAATAACCTTATATTCACCTTTGTCATGGTCTTTTACCTCATGTCTGTCTGTGTTTTTTTCCTACTCTTTTGTAATCTGTCTGTGAATAAATAGCAGTGAAGCATGATTGAGATTGACTGAACTGGGTCTGTGAGCTGTGTGTCTGCCAGCAAGTGTTTGCACTCGCTAAACAGACTGAAATAGCTCTTGATTATCACTCCAGTCAAACCACAGTGGTTGTCTATTTTTTATAATAAGCCTCTCCTGAGTCATATTCAGGCTATGGACTGATAAGAACATTAGATAATTTCTGCTTTGTACAGCTTGTGTTTGTTGCATGGAGAAACCTGTTCCAGTCGAACAGCAGCTGTTAGAATATGTAGAGTTTGATTGTCTTATCTAGTATGTTGTATCTTCCTCTTACTCCCTGTCTTTCTGCATTTGACTTCTATTTCACAATAGATTATGTGTTCCTCCACAGACAGCTTTGCTTTGATAGTGAGGTCATAAAAATTACCTTTGTTTCTATTTTGTTAGCAGTAAAGGTTGTGAAATGACAATGTGTGCTGTAGCTGAGAACAGTAGAATTGCATGCTACAGTAGGTATTTGACTTTGGTGAACCCAAGCAAATGACTTTAAGGGCAGAGTGTGCATATTTAATTGCCAGTAGTTTTTATATGAATATGTCTGCTAAGAGCAGTAAATGCAGATGTATAAACTTTCCATGACCTATAGAAACTAGAATATCTGCCAGCCCCCTTAATAATGTCTGGACTTGATTGCAGTTTTATCAGATTACTGTTCATGCTGATAGCTTTCAGGAATTATATTGCTCAATTCACTGAATTACAACCACAGTTACACAACCACATCCTCTGACTTCCTCTGACACAAGTATGTAAAGTATGTTTATGTAAAGTAAGTAATGATTAGAAAACTGAAAGCAATTATCACAAAATAAACCATATATAGATTCTGCTGTGAAATTGTGATTCAGGCATTTATCTGAGTCCATAAGTCCATATGTACAATAAACTGTGCTTCTAACCATGTCGAGAGTTACAACCACCCTGTTTGCAAATGTTGGTTTGAACTATGGTTCGGGAAACACAGAATCTTTTAACTATTATGGTAACTATGTAACTGCAAACATAATTGGATATCTTTTTTTGTTGTTGTTGTTGGGAAATGCACAGATGTGTTCGAACGATCACTCTTGCAGCATAAGTGCAATAAACCAGAAACTTTCTTTGTTATTTTATTACTTTTATCTTTTTTAATACAATGTTTATTAATATCAATGTTTATTATATTGCAATAAGAAAGACGCAACAACTGTTTCACACCTGGATTTGGGGATCCTCTGCCATTCCTTCTTGCAGATCCTCTTCAGTTCTGTCAGGTTGGATGGTAAACATTGTTGGACAGCCATTTTTAGGTCTCTCCAAAGATTCTCAATTGGGTTTAAGTTAGGGTTAGGGTTAGAGTTGTTGTGAAGCCACTCCTTCGTTATTTTAGCTGTGTGCTTAGGGTCATTGTCTTGTTGGAAGGTACTTGTACTTGGCCGCATTCATCTTTCCCGCGATTGCAACCAGTCGTCCTGTCCCTGCAGCTGATTGGAGTCCTTCAGATGTTTTTTAGCAAACTCCATGCAGGTTTTTTTTGTATCTGGCACTGAAGATAGGCTTCCATTGGGCCACTCTGCCATAAAGCCCTGACTGGTGGAGGGCTGCAGTGATGGTTGACTTTCTACAACTTTCTCCCATCCCCCGACTGCATCTCTGTAGCTCAGCCACAGTGATCTTTGGGTTCTTCTCTACCTCTCTCACCAAGGCTCTTTTCCCCCGTTAGCTCAGTTTGGCCGGACGGCCAGCTCTAGGAAGGGTTCTGGTCGTCCCAAACGTCTTCCATTTAAGAATTATGGAGGCCACTGTGCTCTTAGGAACCTTAAGTGCAGCAGAATTTTTTGTAACC
>JAUCNO010000795.1:1921063-1947368 GCA_032353835.1 Enteromius viviparus
TGGCGATCTGCTCCGTGGGTCAGCTTGCACGATGCATCTGTTATTCCTTTCATGATATCTTCCTGAATCGAGCCACGCGTCAAATCCTCTTTGTCTGAAGTAAAGCAAACCTTATTTCTCACAGCGCGTCTTCTTCCAGAAACGAAACACATCCGAAGTGAACTTGAAGAAATGTTTTTAAGCAGAGGGCTTGCACGATGGCAACGGGCCAGCGCGTCTTCTTCCAGAATCGAAGTCAACTCAGAGAAATGTTTTCAAGCAGTACCCGCGCTGCTGTTGTGGGCGTGTACATGTCGCGCGACTCGCACGTGGATCATTGTAATAACAATAGCGTGAAGCTCGGGGGCGCGGTCGCATTAACTATAATGAGCTCAAACCATGAAAACGAACATGGTGTTGTTTTTATACTGATAACTTTAACACAGAATATTTGTTTTCGACAGCACTAACTTCATTTTAGAGTAAAAATATACAGCTTTCTGTAGATATATCTCTCATGTCTGTGAGTCACGTTTTGGCGGAGTTACAGTTCGTTTTATTTACATGTTGTAATCTGATCATCACGGAGACAGAGACAGCAGAGAACACACCCTGTTCATTTTTTTTATTTATCAAAAGCAGAATGTTTTGTTGATATTGTGAGTGTATTTAAAAAAAAATAGACCCTTTACAGATTTAAATGCTGTATTACTCTTATATGTGCCATCATACATGACAGAGCAGTTTCAGTTTTATTCTCTGACATCAGAAAAAAATCCACAAGCTCCCGCCTGCGGGAGATCCGACCTCAGACGGTTAAACATTAATCACCTGCATCTCACACCATGAGCCGTGTGAAGTTTAAAAGTAGTTCAACTTGTATCTCGAGATCCCTGTGTTTTTATTATTTTGTGCTACATTGTAAAAAACAAAATTTTTACATAAGGTAATATAAATAAATATGTGTAAGACAGATTAGGAGAGAGAGTGAGTGTGTGTTATCCATGCTCAGGTTTGGTCACGATTGCTCATGTTGGTAAACGTTATCTAAGTACATATTGTTATGACTGGCAGATAACAAGGAGGATCAGGAGCGTATCTAACGAGGTACTTCAGACGACCCCAACATGCTAATTACATCTCATTATTCAGGATATCATCCGAGATTAACTGTTCACTTTGCTCAAGAAATTAGAGCCCGGTGTAATTCAATTTAAGGCTTCTCGTTTTCGCCTCATTTACATACCCGCTCGCATATGTAGGCGGAGGCAAAGCAAGAAGACTGGTTAATTGTTCCTGCTTAATGAAAAGCCTTCTTTTGTGTGTGCATGTCAGAATAGAGATGTTTACACAGCCACAGCTTCCGCGGGTCTACTCCGGCGCTCGCAAGTGAAAGTTGGCGTGCTTATATGTGTGTGTGTTCACTGAGGCCTGACAGATCGCTACTGCACTGAGACTGTCAACTCCATTGCGGCTCCCACGATCGTTCCTCAGTTTCTCTGGCTGTCATTAAAAGCAGTGGGGCTCTGGTGCAACTGCTGCCCTGCTGGCTCCTGCCTGTCAGCGTGAGAGTCATTACAGTCGATAGGGCTTCAGTGCCTCCACTGCTTCCAGAGTGACTCCGGAGGAGGAGAGGGACTCATTATAGCCAGAGGGTTCTGTAGTGCCTCCGAGAACGCCGCTCATTGATGTTTCTGATGTTTGTAACAGCTCTGTCTAAACACTGGCAATCCCCCCCCAAATACAGACAGACACACACGCCACGTATCTTTTCCAGTTTCCTTAGAGATAGATTCATCCCACTTACAGGATGGAAGTGACACAGTGGTGCTAGGTGATGAGACAGACACTGAACACAGATATACCGATCGCAGGCTGAGTCAAACGAGCGCAGATGGTGAGCTGTAAACGGCTGGATGTTACGTCTCGCATTTGAAGCAACTCTAGACTTGATCTGGACTCTGTGTGTGTAAATGTCGGCCTGTGTCTGGTGGTTTTTGCTCAAACTGCAGGCCTATGTATGTATGTGTGGATGTTGCAGCATTGGGAAGATGCTTCTTAGTTTATCCCCACCAGCAACACATGTCAGTAACGATGGGGAACAGATGAGCGGAAGATGCTCATGCTTAATAGCATTAACAGCGTTTCATTGGAAATGTTACCCATTGTGCTCAAAACCCCTTCAGCCGAGTCGAGTTTCATTTTTCATTACTAGTTTATCTTTCTTAATTACCTGTTTTATTACTTCTATAATCGAACCTTTTTTATTTCTTACCCTCTAAGTCTATATTAACTTTTGTCCACTTCAGACTATTTTATGTCTTCACACTACATTATTTCACGAGTTCACACTTCCTCATTAATAATCGAATAGACTAAGCGTGTTTGGCATGCTGTCCGGGGAGAAGGCTGAGAGCCTGGCGGACACAGAGCCCTAGGGATTTTAACCCCTTAGTGGCGAAGGTTGGACAGAGCTCAGCGTCCTGCCCGAACCCCGAGTGCCCTCCCCCCGGGAGGAAGGTGAGGTCTAAAGGCGGAGTAAGGAAAGGCGGAGGGATACAAAGAATGAGGTACCGGATATGGGGTAATCAGATAATAGGCTGATTGGGGAACGAGGTGTCAGCAAATGTGTTTATAAACATCATATAATTTATTCTTTTTTAAAAATGTAACGAGGTTAGTCGCTGGTTTACTCTGCACTGTTGCTGTATTTCATTTGGTTTTGCACTACACATGTTTATTTGTTTTGCCTCATCTGACCTTGTTAAATGTATTACTACTTTGTTGCCACTGTTTTCTTGGTTTGCTGTGTTTGTATTTTATTGCACATTACTAATAATTTTTTTCATAGCATTTGTTTTTGATATTTATTGCACTACTGATGTTTTATTAGATTTTTTAATAATTCTTGTTTATTTGAACTTGGTTTTATTCAATTTTACGTTGCAATAATTCATCGCCACTAGTATTTGTTCACCCAGCTGTTTTATTTTTGATACTTCCTTTGGTTTTTATTTAGTTAAAAAAAAATTTAATACTCGCTCACACTTTCTGTTTGTTTGTTTAGTTTTTTTTTTACTCATTAAAAGAACAAAAAGATATATGAGGTGCCATGCATTAACCCTGTGGAGACTTCCTGCAGGTGCAGATAATGAATATGTTTGGAGTCGAGCTTTTAAATGAATGACTAAAAATAGATTGTCAGACATTGAGGCATTCAGAGGGTTTGTCAGACACATTCCCTAGATGAATGCAATGCAGCGTGGTTGTTTCCAGTGTTGGGTGGATATACGTGATTTACTTTTTCCAGTTCTGTAGGATGCATGTTTTGGCAAGTATTGGACATATAAATAGGAGCTTGTTTTCCTCGGAGACTATGCCAAGGTTGGCAGCATCAACATCAGAGACAGGGTAGAGTACAGAGCGATGCTGAGACACAGAGCACCAAGTTACGGACAGTCAGTGCCAAGGGCATGAATTCAACTGTCGGTCTGCGCTATGTTCTTTTTACCACAATTTAGATTAGATACACAAATAACTGTATGTCCTTTTTCTCCAGTTTGACTTTGTGAAGTTGCTGGACGGGAGACAGCTGATTAAGCAGGATTCCCGGAATGTCAAAATCCCGAACCCTCCTCCGCGAAGTCTGCTGATGTCTGCTCTGCAGGAGACAGGCTTCGTGGAATACCTTGATGTGGGCACCTGGTACCTGGCCTT
This sequence comes from Enteromius viviparus, assembly GCA_032353835.1. Classification (NCBI taxonomy): domain Eukaryota; kingdom Metazoa; phylum Chordata; class Actinopteri; order Cypriniformes; family Cyprinidae; genus Enteromius; species Enteromius viviparus. Next base: position 1,924,760 of record JAUCNO010000795.1, read on the forward strand.
CTATAATGATGGTCGCAAGATGGAACAGGTGGTGGTGTACAGCACACCCATAGGTGAGAGACCAACAATAATTAGTTGTTTTTTTTAAATACAAGCAAAAATAATGTGTGATTCAGAATTATTGAATTGTTTTGTGTCTGTGTGTTCAGAAACAATAGATGGCTGCTCCACTAACTGTAATGGTAACGGAGAGTGTGTCTCTGGACACTGTCACTGTTTCACTGGCTTTCTGGGGCCAGATTGTTCAAAAGGTACAACTGAAAGCAATAATACACATCATCATAACCACACAATATTATTGCAGTAATATACATAATCACACAGTTTTGCGCAAATACACAATGCCATAATCAGCATTTTATCTGTACAGTTAAGCCATCCAACAACATTATATTCGAATTATAAACCTAAAGGCACATACAGTACACGCCAATAACTATAACAATAAATATAGTTTTAAAATTAGAAAAAACCACCCCACAACTATAACAGCACAGGGGAATGTTACTGTATAGTTGGAATTACTTACAGAACAATTGTTTATGAAGCTTATAGGTGACAAAAACATTGAATAGCCATTCAGATCATTATTGTGCAATGGTGTGGACAACATTACAGTTATCTTAATATTTATCGTTCTTGAGTTTCACACAGTATTGGTTCTTAGAGTACACAATGATCCGATTGTTCATGATTTTGTCTCTATATTTTAGACTCTTGTCCAGTGCTGTGTAGTGGTAACGGCGATTACGAGAAAGGTGTGTGTGTGTGTCACGCTGGATGGAAAGGGGCGGAGTGTGAGGTGGAGGAAGGCCAGTGTATCGATCCCACCTGTTCCAACAATGGAGAATGTGTCAACGGAATCTGTGTGTGCGCTCCTGCTTTCAAGGGCGATAACTGTGAGCAAGGTACAGCTCTCCGTCATCCCCCAACACACACACACACACACACACTCACACTTTCATTAAAACATTTTCAGCTTTTGATAGACTAGATTCATATTTAGATAGAAAGATTGAGTTAGAAGCACAAATAACCCTCATCTGCAACATGACCATCATGCTGCGTGCGAGCAAGCGCGCGTGTGTGTGTGTGTGTGTGTGTGTGAGCAGAGCTACTAGTCTATCTCCACGGCTTGTTTATGATGAATGTCCTGTAATTGGATTTTAAACACACTTTCTCCCCTAACCATTAAGCTGAAAATTCATTGCCGCCATTTCAGTGATAGAGAGAGACACAGGGAGAGTTAGAGAGAGAGACTCAATTTAATCCCATGTAGATCCATCCACCAAATTAGCTTTTCCATCAGACACCTTCCTCATCTAGACACACACACACACACACACATATTCATTGAAGTGAACACAATGTTGCAGTTGTAATTGGAATTTTACATGTATTTGTATCTTGTTCTTTTTGGTTATGCACTCTCTCTGACTGTGCTGTTTTCATGTTTTACCTTCTCTGCCTATGTCTTAAGCACTATTCAGACAGAATTCATTTTCTAAATGACATTTGAGTAAGATTATTAACAGAGGGCGCCCATGATTTCATGTAATAGATTATTTAATCTAAGTGTAATATATATGAGTGAGGGAAACATTTAAGTTAATCCCTGCTTCTTACATTTATTCACTTAGAAGATGAAACATTTCATTGCTTTGAGAGATGTACAATCAATAAACACAGAGCCCCATAAATGTGAGAAAAAAATGATATATCATGGCCACAATTTACTAATTGGTTACCTTGTTGTAATTTAATAATGGCAGTGATTTACTGGTTAATTTCCTTGATTTAGTGAAGCAAAATTATTGAATCAATTAGTACGTGGCATGGAACAAATTAGTAAATTGTGTAAATTTATTCATAGTAAATTATTCCTGTGATTGCACATCTGAATTGTCTGTAGCCGTTGCATTGATCTTCAGTGTTTATATTAATATGCTTTTCTAGTGCTAAAAAAAACCTTAAATATTATCATTATTCTTATTAATATTGATTTTGCTGTTTAATATTCTTGCAGAATTCATAATACATTATCTTTCAAATGTGTGTGGTAAGACGATGATTTATTTAATAAAGCATTAAATTGATGAAAAGAGACATGTATTATGTTATATATCCTAAATATTTGTATTTAGGAACAAATTAGATTACTTTTTCTACAAACGTATTCAGCAGCAAAAACTGTTTAAACATTGATAGCAATAAGAACACATTAATAATTGGGCACTGAAAATAAACAACAGAAATAAATTGCATGCATATTTTATACTAGAAATGTTTTTGTCATGTTATATATATATATAGGGTAAATGTGGACTGATATTGTATATTTAATAGAGCCTTTTCTGTGTATCTTTACCAAATTAAATACAATTATTTTATGCACACACAATGTAGTATTTAAGTGATTTGTTTTTATTCAATTCAGTGGTCTCCTTACCACTACAACCATTATGCTAAACTCTACCCAGATCAAGTGCAAAATGGTCCAGATCCGTAATGCAGAAGCACTAGACAGCACAAGAAATTCAGAAGTAATTACAGTGTTTGATGTCGGTCAAAAAATAAGAGAAGTCGCGTTGTGAAAACAATAATATACTGCAATCACACACTTTCCGATCCGGATGGGATTAGATGTCTCAGAGGTAATTTGCACAGCAATTTCTATCTGAGTTAGTTTAAAGAAAAACTCAATTCGAACAGGATTAAAATCATGAAGTACTGTACATCGGTGAAGCTCCAATTTTCATAGCTACCTCTGGGAAAAGTAGTTCTGTCTGCATATGGCTTTGTGTGCACATACATTCTACATGCACCTGTAATTAAATGGACAAACCTGTTATTTCTGTGTGTGTGTGTCTACAGTGGATTGCGTGGACCCCTTGTGCTCAGGTCGCGGTGTGTGTGTGCGCGGTGAGTGTGTGTGTTCGGCAGGCTGGGGAGGTGAGAGCTGTGAGACGGCACTTCCTGCCTGTAAAGAACAATGTTCAGGTCATGGAACGTACCAAGCCCAGACAGCGGGGTGTGTGTGTGAACAGGGATGGAGCGGTGACGACTGTTCCGTCGGTGAGTATCGTTCAAAAAAAACACAGAGACATACAAATGTGGGAGCTTTTTCCTTTCGTCTTATCATTTATAGTTCTAGTCTTGAAAGTGCTTCTTCATCATTTGGTCATGCGTCTCTCACTCAGAAGTTTCTGATTTTAGTTTGATTCAGTTACCATTGACCCCCAAACTCCAAATCTAGTTCCGCTCCTGTCTGACAGAGTAAAGCAGGGCCCTGTGTGCAGGATTATAGATCGGTTCTTAATTGTAATGTGATATACATCGCAAAAGGGGAATGTACTTTCTTTAATAGAGGGAAAACGGATTCGTTCTTATTGTCTGATTGATTGTGCATCTCGTAAATGAAACCTGCTGGACTGTGGAATTTCCTGTTTTACAGATGGAGTAAGAGGTTTGCTGTTAAATGCATGATATACTGTATACTGGGCACTTTCAACAAATGCAGTTCACTTTGGTTTCTCATTACTATTTAAAAACCTTTAGAGGCTTAAATTCCTGTTTTTAATTTTTAATTTTTTTTGGTGTGTGTTCCTATCCCTTTCTGAATTCCCTTTCTGGCACAGGAGGTCAATGCTGACTGCATTTGTCAGGCACAACCATGTAACCAAAAATGTTTTATTTAATTTATGGGACACACAAGTTTAATAATAACTACAAGCAAACGTTTGGTCCTAAACTAGCTAGCATGGGTTTTGGACTACTTTTGTACTCCTGAGGTTGATGATCGATGTATTCTGAAGGTTACACTGCTTCTTTCGCTGTTTCTGTTGTGAGAGATTCAGGCCTTATTTTGTACCCTGTTCACAGAGCGTGCTGCCAGTTTCATCATTTCCTGGTTAACAATGATGATATTTAAATAAGAGCATGTTTTTATTGCAAAGAGATTGCTCTTCTGGAAAATTGACGGGATTTTGTAACTCATTGCCTTTTGGCCACTGGCTAGAATATGAAAGCATTTATTAAATATTAGATGATCAAAATGCAATATTTATCAAAATGCATGAATATTACAGCTTGAAACTGGTGGTTTCCACGGCAGAGCAGTTAAATTGATAATGTGTGTATTAATAAACATTCCGGTTTAATGCCCTTGCTGTCATTTCCAGACATTTATATCTCGTGTGTGATTGAGAGGAAGAGCTCTCATCTCATGTGCTTTATGGAACAGCAAGGATAATTTGTTTTGAACGGTACGAGACACGGAGGGCGATAGGAGTGAGAAAGACAGAGGAGAGGCTGTCCAAACTGAACGCTCACTGCTGCATTTACAGAGGAGAGAAATGTGGCAGCTGATTTTAAGTGACTTTTAAGATATGAAAAACTGTCATCTCGCTTTGACCCGTCACCAATCCTGTAAGTACGCGTGACGACAAAGCCATTCTGTCTGAGGGCCAGAGAGCAGAGATATCTTACTCGTTCAAGGAAATTGTTTTTGTCATGAAACCGTGCTAAACTCTGTCTTGAATTCAGAACCACGGTAATATTCAGACACTTTAGGCTGGTGTGAAAAGCAGGCTACAGATAGACAGAGGAGGATGTGTGTGAATATCACTCGTTTTTCACAATCAAAGATGCACTTGCACAAAATGACCTAAAGGGTTAGTTCGGCCAAAAGTTCTGTCATTAATTACTCACCCTCAACCCAGAAGACCTTCGATCATCTTCGGAACACAAATTACTGTAAGATATTTTTTATGAACTCTAAGGCTTATCTGACCCTGCATATACAGCAACACAACTGAAATGTTCCTAGGTCTTTGTGTTCCAAAGATGATAGAAGGTCTTAAAGGTTTGGAATGACATGAGGGTGAGTAAATAATAACAGAATTTTAATTTCATTTCATTTCATTTTTATTTTTAATTAAGTCAAAAGTCTTCTAAAAAAAAGGCCTGTATACTGTATATGGGAAACTATAAGAAATTATATATATATAGTATGCTGCAGTGTGCTCAGATTGTTTGCAATGCCCCAGACAGTCCAAACTGAATGAGTGAAAAACTCCAAATAAGCAGTCCCTACTGGAGCGGTGAAACAAACCATGACGACCAGCAGCATCCGTGCCACAGATCGAGGCAAAAATGCTGGGACGTCAAGTGCAGAGTGTGAACACATGACCACACCACTAAATTCCTCCGTTCAAGATATAACCACAGCAGGAAGTGAGCTCTCGGCAGTCATGGTGCAGTGCAGCAGCCAGCTGTGAACCAGCATGATCCACCAACAACACACAGAAAATCCCTGGATTGATTTCAAGAACGTCCATATACTGTATGTTTAGTACGAAATGGAGGAAAGCAAAAGATAAGATGTGATGTGAAGGCGAAAGAGTGTAGTGAACTTTTTGAATTCGGTAGGGGTCGGTGTAAAATATAAGAGAAAAAAGAAGCAGCAGGGTTAACAAAAACTTATAAAGATTTTATTGTGTCTATTGCAATGAATGGTAACAAATGTCTTTTTCCTCTCACTTATTTCAGAGGTGTGCCCCGTTCCCTGCAGCACCCATAGTGTGTGTGTTGCTGGGCGTTGCCAATGTGAGGAGGGGTGGGAGGGGACCACCTGTGACAAACAGGCGTGCCATCCAATCTGTGAAGAGCATGGAGAGTGCAGAGACGGACAGTGTGTCTGTCAGCCCGGTTGGGAAGGAGAGCACTGCACTATTGGTAAGTCAGAATGACACAAATTATATTATATTGTTACGTGAATTTATTACAAACTATTATACATATATGCTATTAACTCAAAAGTGTGAAGTCAGTATGATTTCTGATTTAAGACATTTTAAACGTACAAATGATTTAGATTAAAAAAATGCTGTCTCTTAAGCACTTATTACGTGACATTTTAAAATATATAATATATATAAAATGTAAAATTGCTAAAATAGTATATTACTGTTTTAACTGCAGATACATTTAAAGATACATTTAATTGCCTGACCTTTTATTGTCCAACACCAAACTTTATTTATATACACACACACAGTATAAAATATGTTTATTATTCCAAATATGTAAAGCAGTTAGGTTGCAGGCAGAATCAGTGAAACCAGTTGCTTTACTCTCTGTGAATAGTTTTAATGTGCAAAGTTGTTTTTTGCAGTACTTTGTGTGAATAGGCCTTAACACCCCCTTTTTTTTAGCAACATCTTATTTCAGTCTTGATATTTACTTGACATTTTGCCAAACCTTTGACAGCGGGGTGTCACATTTGATTAACACGTTAGCATAAAAGCAATCTTCGTTCTTACTCGCAGACTTTTGAAATCATTCTCTAGACACTTTGCAAATATCATATCTTGATGATTATTTGCCTTTTCAGCCATTTTTCAGCAGTAATTTGACAAGCTTTGTGCATTTTTTATGAAACATGTAAATCATCTGACGCTGAACCAACATGGAGCTGTGTTTTTGCCTTGCAGATGATGTATAAACTAAACCGTTTCTCTCTCTTACCGCCCGTCTCCCTTTTTTCCATCTTTTTTTCCTCCTCCGAGTCAAAGCCTGTTGCTTTAATTGTGGCGCTCATGATGAGAACAGTCTGTGAAGCTCAGGGGACAAATATACGCTCAAGGCAGCAAACGACAGGGACACTAAAAAAAAAAAAACCAGCAATGCACATATACTCACACACAGAGCTTCTCTAAAGTACGTCTCTAATGTGATTTCTCCTCTTTGTTCTCGCTGTCTTTCATTTTGTAACTCTTTCAGCAGCACATTACCTGGATCTGTTTGATAAAGGTAAGTGTATGCGTGATAGAGTGAATGAAGGAACGAATAGATGACTTTGTGATGTCTTTTGTATGAACAATTTTACTCAAGGTCTGAAGAAAGAATGCTGTGATTATAGATGTGCTGTCTCTCTCTCCCTTAGATGCGTGTCCAGGGTTGTGTAACGGTAATGGACGCTGTACGCTGGAGCAGAGCGGTTGGCATTGTGTGTGCCAGTCAGGATGGAGCGGTCCAGGCTGTAATGTCGTCATGGAAACCGATTGCAATGACAGTAAAGATAATGACAGCGGTAAAGAACCCTATAGAAGATGAGCTGTGAGGATGACAGATATAGCACGAATGAATTTAGCTTTAGGTTAACAGGCACATACTCTCAAAAAGGTATTGTTTTAAGCATGAATAGCAACACTGCTGTTCGAAAGCGTAAGGTTCATTAGATTTCTTTATATAAATTCATTATTTTATCCAGCATTCAGTTGATCAAAGGTGGCATTTATAATGTTGGATATAAAAATGTCCATTTAAGATAAATGCTGTTTTGTTGAACTTTATATGAACCAAGAACCTTAAAAAAAGTATGTCTTAAAATATATTCAGCATCAAATCAATTTTCAAGATTGATAACAATAAGTAATATTTCTTGAGCACCGAATCTGCATAATACAGTATAATGGAGTATTAGCTGCCATATTTAGCTGCCAAATTTAGCTTTGCCATCACAGGATTCTATATATCAAAACAGAAAATAGCTGTTTTAAAACCGGTATAATATTTCATAATTGTACTGCTTTTTTATCATATAAATGCAGACTTTGTGAGCATAAGAGACTCAAAAATGGTTACAAATCGTAATCCTAAAAATTTGACTGGTATTATACAGTATGTTCAATAATAAAATAATGTAAAATAGAAAATGTCTCAAAATGTGTGAGTGTGTTTAGTTAGCTATATTTGTAGTGCAGAAATATAGTGTAGTACTATATAAGCTAAATCTGATCAAACCTCCCTTTGGGGCCACCCTCAATAAAAAAAAAAACATACTGTTTATATGTATATATTATTTAAAAAAATTATAAAATCATTAAATATTAATATACTTTTTTTCAACATTTTAAAAGTGCAAATAGAAAAAATGCCCAAATAAAGACATTAGCTTTATATTAAAACAATAGAAGTCTAAAATACGCATGTTCCCTTTAAGGCGTCTGTTTAAACATATGTGTGAGAGAGAGGTTTCTGGGTTATTCTCTCTGAGACTTTCTCCTTTGGGAGGTTAAAAACACAGATCCCCTTTAATGGAGCTGACAAATGAGATCATGCGCACTCAGACACACGCAGAGCAAGGGCAAGCTGCATCAAGGCTACATGTCTCTGCATGTAAAGTGTGTGTGTGTGTGTGTGTGTGTGTTTCAGATGGTCTCACGGACTGTGTCGACCCAGACTGTTGTAGTCAGCAGGTGTGTGTGAGTGCCCCGCTGTGCCAAGGCTCGCCTGACCCACGTGACATCATCCAGCAGAACCACGCCCCTTTTGAGACACGTCCTTCACGGCAGTTCTTCGACCGTGTGCGATTCCTCATTGGACGGGACAGCACACACATACTGCCAGGAGACCTGCCATTTGACAGCAGGTGATAAACACACACCTGTAAATATTAGCACAAACACACTGAACCAACACACATGCACACATAATCTTATTACAGGTAAAACAGCACTTGAACATGACCTATCCCAGGTACTCTAAGATTCATGATCATATTTATATACACATCAATTTTGGGCAGAAATAATGGCAGACTGTGCAACGTCATCTGTCTTTTTTGTCAGACAGCAATAGACATCTTAGTTCAGACTTTGGTCACGATTGACAGCGTTGACTGGCTGTTTGAGCCACCAGCCCACATCCATTCTGACATCCTCATTCACATGCAAAATTGAAGTGATACTGCACAAACTCAAGCATATCCTTGCATGCCGATGTTGCCAATGTTTTGGCTGGAAAAGGAGGAAAAACAAGGTCAGAATTTAGGTGAAAGAGGTCATGGACTGCTTATTCAAAATAATTTTGATAGTACACTCACAATGGTAATTTATGCAGGTAATTCAGATTTCTAAAATATTTATTTTGCATATCAAATTTTTATCCTTCTTCTCTCAGAGACAAGGGCATAGTTAATTCTATGAAGCATTTAAAAGATAAAAATGAATTAAAAATTGACATTAAATTAATCTTAAAGCAGGCATTATTGTTAAAACTGTTTCAGGACTTTTTACTATATATATATATACAGTGGTGATCAAAATTGTTAGAATGTAGCTTAGATCTGAAAATATTGACCCTTTTTGCCTCTAAAACATGATTTCATTTAATTTCACAATGTACAGAAAGTATGCAGATGAGATGCAATAATGAATCTTTAATTATCCAAAAACAAAGCGTCAATATGGTGATGCTGAGTCCAAAAATATGTCCATACACAGATAAATATGTTCAAGCATTTCATAAACTGTTCCTCATGCTTCTCATATGCTGATATAATAACAGCTAGCTGCTATGAGCAGTGACTCAAACCAAAAATAATCTCCCAAAATGATTTTTGCCGTCATCGTCTAGTTTGAGGAAGTTTAAAATCGATTGAAGCATGTATTGTATTTTTCTCTGATTACTGAAAAGAGAGTGCACCTCTCTCAGTTTCGATCTCCCCTGAAGGATCCGCTGGTTTCTCTTGCAGTGACTCTCTCTCTCTATCTCACTCTCTTTTTCTCGGTGCAGTCGAGTGTGTGTAATTCGAGGTCAGGTTTTGGCCTCTGATGGAACTCCTCTCGTTGGTGTGAACGTCACGTTTCAGCATAACCCTGAATATGGATACACGCTCAGCAGACAGGATGGCAGGTAACACACACTTAAATGCTTTGTAAAGAAAGAAATGGAATGGAACTTGCATTAACACACACTGTATACATTGTATTAAACTCTCCTATATATTTCATTTATGTATGAAGTGTATTGTATATGTTCTACTTGTTGTATAGAACGTCTCGGTTACTTATGTAACCCTCGTTCCTAAAGAAGGGACACGTCGGATATGACCAACGAAATTGGGATCTCGCTTCGAGAGACTAATCCACTTTGAGTGTATTAAAACAAGCCAATGAACATTGGCATGCACTGATTGCATCCAGCTGCAGCTAATCACAGCATGAGCAGCTGGTGCAGTGCATATTGAGGTTTTCGCCGAGAGGAGCCGAGCTGGTGACCCGATTGCTCAGCAGTGGTACAGCACCATTGGCGACGGGACGTCTCTGTTCTCTTCTTGAGTGAACGATGGTTATATGCGTAACCAAGACATTTCCTTTCAGTCGGTCACACTGAGTGACAGGCAAAATTGGGATCCCTACCAAAATGCCATGGACACTGCCACTTCCAGTGTCCTGCGGGAGTCTCCCAAGCCCCCTATTTCTGGCGTATGCCAGGGCTAACCACAAGAGGCCAGCTACTGTTCAAACCACTACCCATTCAGTAAGACTAGAACACTGGGAACGTTCTTGTTCTATTGAACAGAGATGTACGGAAGTCCAGCCTTCCAATAGGATGTCTCAGGATGTATACTAATATAGACAGTATTTCAATGCATATGTAAAACTAGGCTCTAGGTCTTTCTAGGCCACACTCAATGGCTCAAATAGGGTCTGTTGAGGTGCTCTCAGCACTAGAGACAGGTCTCAAGAGGGTACAGTGGGGGGGCCGTGGAGGATTCAACCTTCTGCCCCCTGAGGAACCTGAGGATCAGGGCTGGGCGGCTACCCTGTGAGTGGCTGCCCTGCGGCCGGATCCACGGCGTTGCCTAGATGGGGGCTGCTGCGTTGACTGCGCGGGACTGGGGGCGGCAGAAGGGGAGTAGCAGCTGCATGCCAAGGCAGGATGTTTTTATTGGCATCCATCTGCTTCTGGGCAGCGGAGAACTGCTGGGCAAAGAGGCTGGTCTGGGACACGGGAGCATTTAAGAAGCGTGTCTTGTCTGCTTCACGCATGTCGGCCTGACACAGCCACAGATGACGCATCTGGACCACTATGGTGGACATCACACAACACAGAGACCGTGTGGCCCAGTGGATGCCATGTTTACTTCACTTCCAGAATCTCCCCTTCTGATGCAGCGATCGACATTTGATTACTGGGGGGAATACCAAAGGAAAAAGCTGGTACCAAGTCCAGACTGTCTCGATGGCAGCTTCAATGGCTTCTGAGCACTGGTGGAAGGAGGAGCTCTCGAAGGGGAATTCCCCACTGTCACCGTAAGACCAATCCACCCCCGCCAGAAGTAGCTAGATCTGGGCAGAGGAACGGGTACCTCGCCCCTTTGCAGGTAGCAGAGTCTGGCCCGTAACTCCATGATGGTCATCTTCCCACAATGAGAACATGACTCATCAACAAAAGCTACCTCAACGTGCTTTAAACCTAGGTATGTGAGGCAGCGATCGTGCCTCGATCGATCACCCGGCGCATCCAGAAACGCACGATGGGCATCTTGAAAACCCGTAAGCTAGCTTTTTTAGAAAGCTCTTTTAATGTGCTGAGGCGCACAGGGGTGCACAATGTTCATTGGCTTGTTTAAATGCACTCGAAGTAGATTGGTCTCTTAAAGCAAGATCTTAATTTCGTCAGTCAAATCCGATGTGACTCGGAGTGACCGACTAAAAGGGAACCCTGTATTCTGTGTACTCTACATTCATTGGGAGGCAAAAGTTTCATACTGCTAGCTTAATAGAAAAAAATATATTTTTTGACATGACCTTCTTAGTGTTTATCCACTGATTTACTAACAGCTGCACTCAAACAGCGTGAACATCACAAGCTTGTGCAAAACCTAATGATTCTTTAAATAACATTCTGTTATTTAAATAGTGATCTTAATTATTAGGGTTTTTTTTCATTTTATGGCTTAATGTTTCTTTGCTTTAGTATATATATATATATATATATATATATATATTAAAATGTTATTTGAAATCTGAGATATTTAAAGCAGGGAAACACGTACAGTTTGTTCATGTAAGATTGTTTTGAGAAATTAATACAGAATGCTTAATAGGGCTACGTTTGCTCAGAAGTGACAGTAAAGACTGTTACAAAATATCTCTGTTTCAAATAAATGCTGTTCTATTTTCAGTCATTTTTTAAGACACCTGAAAAAATATGATGGGTTCCACAGAAAATACTTAAGATTGCTGAACATAATTACTTCTTTTAACATAATTAACACATTTGAGCAGCCACAATCTTTTATACTGTATATGAATGTTATGTAAATTGTAAACTTTTTTGTTTTTAAGTGCGTTTGTATTTTTTTTTTTGTTCCTACCAGCTTTGATCTTCTAGCAGTGGGCGGAATCTCTGTGACTCTGTTGTTCCAGCGCGCCCCGTTTTTGTCCCAGTTTCAGTCTGTCTGGCTTCCATGGAACCAGTTCATGGTCCTGGACCGTGTTTTTATGGAAAGAGTCGAATCCACACCACCTGTCTGCGACCTGAAAAACCTGATCAGTCCACACGCCGTGGTTCTGTCCGCTCCTCTCCCGCGATTTGCAGCCGACTGTGAGGAGAGAGGAACTGTTGTACCTGAACTACAGGTGCGAGACACATTCATTCTAAGAAAACACTGGGTGCAATATCCTAGCCACATGCTGTGAGACTGTACCAGAATCAATGTTACTCAAGTCTCTTGTATACTTCAACTCTATTTATGTGACACTGAAACTGCTCGCTTGCAGTGTTAGACGTGTAATACCTGATATACACTGCGAGCCGGAGCTAGAGAAAGAAGAATGTTCCTATTATAATCAACATGGCATAAACACAGCGTAAAAATATCATTTCTGCACAGTTGACATTTTTTCAATTATAAAGTGAGCATTTTCAAAAGTCCAAAACTGTGTAAACTTGACACCTTTGTTGATTGTAATGTAATGAGAACGTTCTAATATTGATGCGTTGCTCACTTTGAGTGTATAATTTACTCAACGTTTGAAGAAAACAGTCTCTCTGAAGTTGACTGATGAATAAAACAGCAAGTAATTCAGGAACACAGTTGTCGGCTAAATTTAGATGTGTATTAGCCCACAGTAACAATGCAAAGTTGGGTTGACCACACAAAACCACTATTTTTACTTCTAGTATTAATAATCGTGATTGTGATACCAAGGGAAATCAAGGGATTTTTGTAATTTTCATGCAGCCCTTCTGCTTATGTAGAGCGTTTCAAATCAGTCACCTGTGAGAATTCATTTCAGTTAAGATTCTGTCTTGGAGGGCAGTATCCTATGTAGGCAGTAGACAGCGAGACAGCTCACTCAGTTTTGGAACGAAGCTTGTGTGTGTGTGTGTCTGTAGGCTGTAAGAACTGCAACCTGTGTTTATGGGACATTTATTTGGCAGCATTACGGTCATTGGCTCGGGTTTTGTTCTGTATGGAAAGTGCATGCAGTAAATAGAAATACAATTAATTTCTCTCACTCTAACTGCCTCTGCCTAATTTGTCCTTGTTCTTTGTGTCTGCATGTCTGCTTTTTTTTCTCTTTCTCTCTGTAGGCGGTCCAGGAGGAGGTGGTTATCCCTGCTACTATTCTGAAGTTAAGCTACCTCTCTTCCAGAGCTCCAGGCTATCGCTCTCTCCTGAGGGTGGTTCTGACCCATTCCTCCCTCCCGCTGGGCTTGGCCAAAGTCCATCTATCTGTGGCTGTCCAGGGTCGCCAGCTTCTGAAATCATTTCCTGCAGCTCCGAACCTCATATACGTTTTCTCCTGGAATAAAACCGACATCTACGGCCAGCAGGTCACGGGGCTGGTGCAGGCACATGGTGAGGGTCTCTGTGCGTGTGTGTGAAAGCAAACTTTTCTCTTTTTTTAAAGATAAGCCTTTATTCAGTTTTTACACTATGATTCGAAAGGTCAGTTCAGAGCAAGAGTGCATTGATTCAATCCGTTTCAAAAGATTAATATTTTAAATAAATACTGTCATTTTGAACATCAGAGAATCCTTAAAAAAAGCATTACATTAACAAAAAAAATATTGTGCAGTATACTGTTTTCAATGTGATTTCTGCAGTATCATGTGGCACTGAAAACCGGAGCATTGATGCTGAAAATTCATTGCAAGAATAAATGACATATATATTACAGTTGTAATAGAATATCACAGCCAACCTGTTTTATTGTATTTGATCAAATAAATGCATCCTTGGTGTGCATCAGACTCTCATCCAGCCTAAACTTTTAAATAGTATTATAACCATTACACATGAAACCAAATGTCAAGAGTTGTGTGAAGATTAAATGGAGCAAATGGATTGAAGGTACTTAATAACATGCAAGAGGCGCAGCTGTTTATTCTCTTTCATAATTAAACTGTTTGAATGACTGGATTTAGGACTGACAACTGTATTCTACCTCACAAAACCCCCTTTTCTGTCATTTTTCATAAGCTCGGATTGACAGCTAGCTAATATTAATGATTGACAGCAAGAAAATAACCTACAAAGCTCACACTTATGTCCTGGGTATATCAATGATGTGTATGACAACTGTTTGTCAAGAGTGGTTCCATTCAAACAGCACAAGTCGATCGAACTCGCTCTTAAAATTTAGTTGTGACCTCTGGAAAACGTAAGGAGCTAACTTGAATGCGGTTGTCACTGTCTTTTGTAACTAAATTTTGTATGAACAACCATATTTAGGGCTCCAAACAGGACTGACAACTGTATACTTCTGTTGTATGATTGCAGCTCCTCTTTCTTGCTATCTCCCTCTCCATTATTTCCAGATCCATCACGATGACAGCAATCAGACACTGCTGAGAGTCTGAATCCATCATCGTTTTCTCATTGAAAAGCGTTCTGTTTTACGGCACACTTGCGCACCTACTGAATAATGGCTAAAAATGTGAAATTACTGGCTATTATGAAAGAAATTAACTTGTGTTTTCAAGTGATAATTAGAAACAATTAAGCAAAAACGGTTCATAGTCACAATAAACCAATGTGTGAAATATGTTTGAACGGCATTTTTTTCCCCCACAAATATAAATAATTTAACCACATATATACAGTATATATATATATATATAATGTAACCTTGTAACATTTTGACAGTAACAATAAATTTAAAAAATCCTCATGACTCAGGATCTCTGCCCTGCAAATACGCAAATATAATTATTGGTTAATAGTTATTATTTATCCTACTAACTCTGTTTATGTTGGCTACAGCTCTAGCGCTGCTATTTTGAAGCACCTGTCTAATTAAGTTCACCGTAATACCATGGCAACACAACTGTAACTGAAGCAAATAGAATTCATCCACATACACTGTAGCAACCTGCTGCTCACTTTAACTGTGGAGTAAGGTATTTGTAGATGTTATTTCGTTAGGTAGATACATTTTTAAATTATAAGCAGCTTTAAGATTTTATATATTAGTTCACATCAGGCTATTTAATGTTTATTATTAGTTATACTGGGTAATTTCTGCATTAAAATTATGCAGGTTGAAATAAAGAAACGCAGTGATACTGTGCACGAGTAGGTGAATTTGTGTTTTCTGATGATGATGATGCTGGTATTTAGTGGTCTAAGTCTGACACTTACACTGGTGTGTGTTTGTATGTGTGTGTGAATTAATGACAGTCTCTGTTGGATACGAGTATGAATCCTGTCTGGACGTTGTGCTTTGGGAGAAGAGAGTTGCTCAGCTGCAGGGCTTTGAGCTGATGCCATCAAATCTGGGCGGATGGACACTGAACCACCACCATGTCCTCAATCTGGAGAGTGGTGAGGGATTATCACGCACACACTCATTCACAAGGGTGCTTTCTTCAACTATGGGCCTTTTTTGGCCCTGTGTAAAATTAATACACTTTTTAAAATCATTTACTTTGCCTTATAAAATGTATTATATTATCCAAATGTAAGTCCTTATTAGAAGAGAATTCTGTCATATTTATGCATTATGAATTAATTTCCACCATATCTCAAATCAATATTCATTTGCTGGTGGGAATTTAATTTGAAATGTTTTTGGATAAAATGGCAGGCTACAGTATATTTTCACAGTGTTTTGACATAACAAAATTACAGCTTAATAAGAGATGATACATAAAATATTACCTTAATTTTTCAGCATGCTTTTCGTCAACACAGCTGTCTGATTTGTAACTAAATACACAGTTTTGATCAAATGTTATCAGTGCGGTGCAGGGTAATTCAGTAATCGTTTGTGTAACAGACCATTTACACAAACAAATATCTTCGGTATTTTACCGAGTATTTGAAGAATTGTTTTGAATTTCTGTCTTAAGATATAGAGCTTTAAAGCTAAAAGAATCTATTCATAAAACCAAAATAGTAAAATGTTTCCAACACAGTTTTAAAATGAAAAGTTGATCCCTTGGACCTTCATGTGCTTCAGGAAAAATGAGTGTAAACTATGACCTTCAGACAGCAGCACAGCAATGTTTACCAAAAAGATGCCCAATGTAGTGCACGTTTAAATCCAACATCCTCCCGGTCAATAAATCTTGTTTGCTCTTGAGAGCTCCCTAGATGGTAGTTTGTATCATTCCTTTCTTCGGTTTGTTTCCACGGGGTCTTAAAGCACCATAACATTTCATCACTGATATATGAAGGCTTCAATCTAATATTCTGTTTCTTTTCTCTTCTGCAGGTATCCTTCATAAAGGTAATGGAGAGAATGTCTTTATTTCCCAGCAGCCATTGGTCATCTCCACAGTGATGGGGACAGGGGTGGTCCGTGCAATCCCCTGTCCAAACTGCAACGGCCCGGCTGTGGAGCAGAAGCTGTTTGCTCCCATCGCTCTGGCATGTGGTTCGGATGGAAGTGTGTATGTTGGTGATTTCAACTACATCCGCAGGATTCTGCCCAACGGATTCGCTATCAGCATCCTGGAGCTCAGGTCTGTCATCTTACATAAGCAAATTATCAGTCATTTCTGAACAGTGCTGTATATTTGTATTTAATTTGCTTATTAAGGAATTTCAAGCATTGGATAACTTATTAATGTTTTTTTTTTATGTTTAATTTACACAAAGTTTAATTATTTTTTATTCAAGCAATTTTTTGTTTTTGTTTATTATTAAAAAGGTTATAAGGTTAAATCATATACCATCTTTAAATACCTAATAAATTAAATCAGTTGACAACTAAATTGAACATTTCTCTTACAAATGAAAATTATTTAAATACTAGATCTGAGTTTCATATTCGCTGTTTACAGCTTCAAACTATTTTACAATTGTGAAAATCTGTTTTTAATTGATGACTTACATTTTTTTCCCATGTTACGCATCCAGAAATCGTGATATTAGACACAGGTATGTTTCTTTTCAGAGCCGGTGTCACCGTTTAGTCTTTCAGTCATTTTTACACTGCACCTGTGCTTGAATTCATTATTTTTATTTTGAATCTCCGTTCATCCATGCATCAACCTTGGAGGAGCTATAGAGGTTAAGTGACTCGAGTCTCAAATGCAAAACAACTCATTTAGAAGCAGCAGCCCTTATAGTAAAGTAAGTCAGCAGAATCAAATTCTCAAAACTGAATCTTTTCTCTTGGGAAAGGATTAAATAAAATTTGTGTTTAATAATATTGATATACTACACTAATGCTCTAAACCTAAATATCCCTTTGCGCAATAGCATCAGTAATAAAAATACTAGTAACTAGTAAACTTCAGTCAATACATCCCAGTAATCCTGAGCTTTAATGACTACAGCCTTTTACTTCCAACCTTTTAACTTCTTTGATTTTCCCCTTCTTTATTGCATGGCTTGTTTTACTTTCCTTAAACTTTTATCCATTTCATTCATTTATAGTTTACCTTTTAAATGAGCATACCACATTTTATTTTCTTCCAATAAAGATCATATTTTGTCATGTTCATACCAATTCAATGTGCATATGTTTTTAATTGTTACTTAGATGTTTGTATTGTGTGTGTGCACGAGACTATATGTGCGTGTATTTGTGGATACGTTTTTGCGTCGGCGTGTGTTATGAAGCCACACAGTGGCAACTGTAATCTTCAGAGTGTGGTCAGGAATCCATCTGAGGCATTTTTCTGGTTGATGGATTGAACGCTAACAGCTTTTCTTAGCAAACCGCTGGCAGCATCACACCGCAGTCTCCCGTTTATCGTCTGGATCTTCCTCGTTTCATGTGAATTTAGAAACTGCGCCCCCCACAGAGAGGGAGTTAGAGTGCGGGATAGACCTCTGCCCTACAGACTAACACTGACAAGCGCACTGTAATCCTTTATCTTTGCGCGCGCATGTGTGTTTGCACACAGTATTACATCCACAGCAAGGGGGAAATCCTACCTTCAGCCTTCTTTTGGAGATAACGCTCCTGATCAAACCAAAGTCTGATTCGACCTCGCAAAGTCTCAAAAGAACCTTATAGTATTAACATTTTCAATTTCATCAATCTGTCAGTAAACACAGACAGCTTTACATGGTGGCTTTTCCCCATTATTCCTGAAGATCGCAAAACAGCTTTGAGAGAAATGTGCATCTCTTTACCATTTCAGTTTTGTTGTGAATTTGGTTAATGGCTTTTTGAAGTAACTATTTAGATTCATGCACCATTTTGCATGAAAAGTCTGTACCTTGCCAGGGATTTGAAAAACAGCCTTGAAATAAATACAAGTTATGACTGCTTTGTGGAGTTACTATTTACATTTGTGAGACTGTTATCGAAAGCAAGTGCGCACTTTGTCAGTCTATGCATTTTTAGGAACTGAACCCAAGATTGATGTTGTTAGCAGTTAAGCTACTCTCCCCCTTTATTATAACAAAAACAGCTTTAAGGGAAATATGAATGTTTTTACCATTTCAGCATTGATTTGAATTTGTCTGATGGCTTTGTGAACTATTTTTGCCAACTTTAGATTTGCGAGTCAATTTTATTGAACACAAAGTGCTCAGATGTACACTTTATCAGGTGTTGCTGGCGGCTGAGCAACATGCACTACTCCCCTGTACCCTGACCTCAAAGCCCCTGTACAATTCTAATCCTTAAACCCAAAAGAGTGATTCTACTTCCCTCAAATGTCAGAGCAGCAGAACGCCTCGTAATCTTAAAGCACCAAACTCAGAAGCCACAGGTGTTGTGCCAGAGGACTTGCTTTGCTTTGACAAAGAGAGCACAACCTCAATAACATGTCTCTGCTGTCAGAAGACAAAAAAGCCCTCATCAGTTTTTGTGTGGGACAGTGTTTTGCCCTTTTTGAAAATCCAGGTTTTATTTGTTTGGGTTTTTTTCCCACTCTCTTTCATTCAGCCTAAGGAACAGCTGAGAAAGAGGCAGCAGGTAGATTTGCTCTTAGGGCAGATGCGGATGGAAGGAAAGGAAAGGAAGATTATACACTGACAGCGCAGGAGGGGCTGGGAGTTTTGATCGAGGCTTGAATTCAGAATGAAATTTCTGCATGACGCTGAGACCGGAGGGGTGTTTTTTCATTTTAACCTTGTGTGTACGAGTCTGTGTGCGGTTGGGTTTTTTTGGCACAGATTCCGGCTTTATGAAATAGTTAAAGCATAAGAATGTTGCCGATATGTGTAGCCCTGCTTCATCATAAAGCCTTGTTAAAATTCTGTTTCTCCAGCTCCAGCCCGGCTCATAAGTACTACTTGTCTATGGATCCTGTGCGCGAGTCGCTCTACCTGTCGGATACCAGCAGCGGGAAGCTGTACCGCCTGAAGACTCTGACTGAACCCAAAGATCTCAGCAGGAACGTGGAGGTGGTGGCTGGCAGCGGGGAGCAGTGCACACCCTTCCACCCGAACCAGTGCGGCGATGGAGGCAAGGCCACTGAAGCGGCGCTCAGTAACCCCAGGGGTGAGAATCCAGTGCACACACACGCTGAGATCCCAAGTCAAAGAGAAAGTGCGAGTGAGCAAGTGGAGTGGTTATTGAAAAATAGCGCCATGTTTCAGCCAGAGAAATGGGAAAACTAGAAAAAGTAAGATAAATGAAAGATGCCTTCCCTCTTTGCTAAATCAGGCGGAGCAGCTATTAGTCCCGCCTATCCATCACTGCCACTGTCTCTTTAAAGCCGTCAGTCAGGGTGACGGACAGACGGGGGCGTGGCTAAGAGGCACGTATGTTCTCTTATCCTTCAAGCCTCATTGTGCACTCTCTCTCTCACAGAAACTCACTCACTCAACTGTCGCAGTTAAAAGCCTCCACTTACTTGTAAGCCCCTGAGGATAGAATTCATAAAGAATCCCAGAGCAGGAATGTTATGTATGCGTGTGTGCGTGCGCTTTGATTTCGGACTGTTCTGCGAAGGGCTGCGTTTCAGATCAAACTGTAAATCACATTTAAAACTGATTTAAGCCTTTTTACGCTCACTTCAACGATCCATATGCCTTTTTTTTCAAGCAAACTGATGGATAAAAGCCTTCCGTTGTGCGCATCGGTGTGGAATACCCGTTTCTCCCTTTGTTAAAGTGTTTTTACTGAAGTCTATTATCTATAACAGGCTCTGACCAAAATGCTGAGAGCTTCAATAACTGCAATCCGACCTCCTATGTTCTCGGGCCATGAGGGGGTCCATACATATAGACTGCAACCAAAGCATTAACATCTCTGCATGGCGATTTTTTTCTGTTTAGCTCTGCTAGACTCCCCCATAATGCAGAAATGTGTCACTTACATACGAGTTTGACAGTTCTGTACGTTGGTGTGTGGCTTGACTTTGGCTTGCTGTTGATTCAATTAATCTCAATATACAGAATGTTTTTATAATCAATATCTCTTTATACACATAGAAACTCAGAGTGATGCAGTATTGATCTCTGCACCACGGCAGCATCTTCCGTGACTATGATCTCTTTAGTGTGGTAAAAACTGATAGTCTTCGACTAGCTTCATCTACCAAAGGCCCAGAGCTTCATGCAGAGAGCCAGTAAACAAGCCAAAATAAAAGCATAATCAAGATCTTTTAAAATATCCTTTATGTTTTAAAAAGGTGATTTCATTTTCAAGAGATTTGATGGAACATTACAGGCAAATATACTGGCAGGATTGACCTTTTCAGCATCTGTAAATAATGATTTTTGAGCAGTTTTAGGACTGTATTTGTTGCTCAGAGACCAAGTTGATGTCCAGGATTTACTTTTTAAGGCCCGAAGACTTTTACAGTCGCTGAAGTCCAACTAAACACATACTGAAGTATATTTGATTGAGCTGAAGTGGAACTGCTGCAAGTTTACGTCAGGCACACTTTAACTAACATGCATTTAAAGACTAGTATTATTCTGACATCATGCTATCCCTATCAGTAGTGACATTACAACACATTTTAGACTTAAAATTAAGAAATGTGCATTGTGCATGAGTGCATTATCAGTCTTAGTAAATATGTTAATAGTATACTAAGTATAAAATAAATGTATTTTAATTATCTTACTTTTTACTAGGGTTGTTACGTTTGTTTTGTCCTATTTTAAGTCATTTAAAGACATCTTAAGACATGTAAAGCATTTGTGACGTTCTATGAAACAAATAACTAAATTGTTTTTACGGAAACAATATGTTTGTTCATCTTTAGCCACCAAATAATTGTGTATTGTATTTTAAATAGAAGCTGTTAACATAATACATTAGATATCATGCTTTGTCGGTTTAATTAGTGATCAGATGGTTAAAACATTGTAATCCCTTAAGTATGCTACTCCATTAAGTATCCTGATGGACAGCGATCGCTGAGCAACTGCTCTGGGATTCATATGTTAGTGTCAGCATGTGCTGTGTGTATGTGCTGCACAAGCTCAGAATGTGGGTGAGTGTGTGGTACAGATCCAGCTCTCTGTGATTCACTGAAATCTTGGATTCGGGGTGGAGAGAGAAAGAAGGAGAAAAGGGAACATTAATTCACAGGTCCCTGTAGAATAGGGTGCTCTCTGTCTGGTCTGATGCCAGCTGAGAGTTTAATAGAAATAGAGAGAGAGAGAGGCAAAGAATGAACAGACAGGAACGCTCCATTCAGTGTGAGTCCACTAGGCTTAGAGAAGAGAAAAACTCCTGAAGTCTAAATGAATGTGGTCTGTTTTGAGTTGTATATGTGTGTGACGATTAGCTGCTTCTCTGATCATTTTCAATCTAACCAGCATTTCGCCTTTTAGAAGAGTTCTGGACCTGGGGGTCTCTCTGTGTCTTCAGGACCCTTTGAAGGGAGGAGGGAGGTATGCCCCTCTGAAGGCAGAATAAATAATTAAGCTCGTTATGCTCATTAAGTGGGTAATATGCCTTGTAATTAGCACCCATAACAAGATGCATTTGTAAACAGGCTTATTGAGGCAGATAGAATTTCTGCAACAAGGGTAGTGTGTGTGTGTGTGTGTGTGTGTCTTCACATGTATTTCTGTCTGGTTTACAGCACAACATGATCTGTTTTTTTTTTTTTTTCATACATCAAAGTCCTGGTCACAAAAAAAAAACTATTGACAATTTCCACTGTTATTGCCCAGGAAAACTGATACAGATCAGTTTTCATAAGGGCAGTCTGCAGCTGCATACCATAATAAAGGCTTTTTAATGACTTTTCAACTACATTTAAATAGTAAAACAATAATGCAGCACATAATTCATAAAAAAAGTGAATGATATTATATCAAAAGATTATATATCAAAAGAGTAAAATGATAATTACATTAAAATGACTATATGTTGAAACATCTGAAAGCTTACAATAATTGGTCTTATAAAAATGTGGTACTGTAAATCATAAG
>JAUCNO010000795.1:1947743-1959411 GCA_032353835.1 Enteromius viviparus
AGGCAAAAGTTCAAATAATGGCAAACATAAATAAAAAATGATGACAAAAAAGTTTTTATGATTACCCTTGTGACAACTAGCCATGAATATAATGGACTGGTTTACTTATCAAACATATAAAAACATATCATACTGGACATGTGATGTGGATTTCTATATTGAGGACTGGCAAATTGGTATATTTGGTTGTAAATGTACAACTGTTACATTTATTTTTGGTCATTTTAAGGTGAACATTGATGAACTATACATTCTGGCTTGAGGAAGTATGTCAAAACATTGCTTAAATATGATTGAGTCAGCTCGACTACATTAGTTGAAGTCATTTTAAGGGTCATGGCAGGTAGAAAATAAGCTCCTCAAGGGAGCAACTGCACATATTCAGTTTTTACAGTGTGGGTTGGTAAAGTAACAGGCGATGCCACTAGTGAAGTACTGCTCTGTGTCAGCTATTATAGGCAGTTTATCCATATGGAGAAGGTGCTGTTACCGCTATCCATACTGACATGTGTGAGCTGTCATTTACTGGAGCGGTGTTGAGATGCACTCACTGGGCAGATTTTCTTGCCATATACTGTCTCCCAAAATATGTGGATCCTGTTAGTATTATCTAAATTGTGAATCCAAATAAGGCATTTAAAACATCTGGCACTGCATGCATGTGTGTGTGTGTGTGTGTATGCGCGTGTGTGATTTAATCTCTCCCAGAGTAAATCAACGTGGTGAGAACAGACCAATATGTCTGCTTATCTCTGTGATTCTCATTAGAGGGAGAGAGCGAGAATAAAGGGAGCAAATTAGAGAAGGGAAAGGAAAGCCACAAACACTCACACACACACACACAGTGTGTGCTATTTGCCATAACAAACTCTGATGTGTGCGAAAGAGATGGTTATATAAGCGCGTTCCCACTTCAGAGTGAAATCTCTGTGGAGGACAAAAATATCAGTAAGCGACACAGAAAAAAAAATTCATAACCTCTCTGCTCATTTGTGTGGAGGTTTCAGATAGTATACAGTACTACCTTACTACTCTTACTACTGCGGCAGAATGTACTGTCTATACTGTGCACAACATGCAAATATGCACAGAATACATGGATTTGCCAAAGTGTACAACCAGAGGATACTGTGGTTCAACCGTAGCACGTGAAGCTACTAGAATACTTTCTGTACTGAAAGAAAACTAAAATTATTACTTAATTTAACAATTTGGCACTGTAGCGTCATCGTAACACCATATTGGAGAATATCGATTGACTGCAAACTGTGTACGCTTTTCTGTGTGAGCTGCACCACACGGATACTTTTTCTATATGTTTTTACACTTTGATCTAAACGAAAACATTTTATCTTCCTGGCGCTGTTGACACAGAAGAGTGTACACAGTTTGAGTTTAGTGAACACTCTTCGAAATAGCACTAAACTGCAGAATGGTTGAATAAAGTTGTTGTTTTAGTTTTCTTTCACTACAAAAATGTTCTCGTAGCTTCATACGTTACGGTTGAACCACTGATGGCAGATGGAGTACTCCGAAGTATGTCTTTCATCCTTTTCTGGACCTTAACAGTGTTGTTTACTTGGCAGTCAATGGGACAGTCACAAGCATCCTGGTTTTATTCCAAAACATCTTAAATTTGTGTTCTGAAGACAAACTAAACTTTTACAAGTTTGGAATTACATGAGGGTGATGAAGTGATGACAAATGACAAAATTTTAATTTTGGGGTGGAGTAATCCTTCAAGACAAAAAATTAGATTACATTCACAAAATTAATTGTAATTTTATAGTATGACAACTTGTTAAATCACCTTTATTTATATAGCGCTTTTAACAATACAGATTGTGTCAAAGCACTGAATAGAGTGTTTGATTAAACAAGACAAGATTAAACACTCATTTTTAGCTAATGGCATTTCATTATTGAATGGAAATACGTCGTTCAGCTCATTTTAAATCCGATCTATGTAATTAAATCAACAAGAAAAGCTAAAAAATTAAGTTTCCCCAACTAAGCAAGCCAGAGGCAAGGAACCATTACTGAAAATAAATATACTTATCATACCATAAAGTTTCCTGTGAAATACTGTCTAGATTGCTCTTAAAAAATGAGGTGGCCGTATGTGGCACGTACTAAACAATATTAAGTAAATATTCCATTCAGAGCATAGTTAGCTCCTTACAAACGGTGTGCTTTGAAAGATCTGTGGAACAGACATCTTTAAAGAAACAATAACAATAAAGCACAATGAAGTCTTTGACAGCAATGAGGCTGGCGATTGTTTCCTGATGTTAGTGGCCTGGAGGTGTATTTGTGCTAAAGATCAGTTTTAATTAAACTGTAACAATGTATGTTTGTGCATTGCTCGATTTAAATGTAAAACCGAGTTGCCTTGCACAGCTCAAGGTGATTTGCAAGCATTCGAAAAGAACGAGACAAATGAAAGAGAGAAATTGGATGAACAATGAAAAGAAATACCGGATTCTTTTGCATATCTGATGTCATTTTGCATAAATCTGCATATATAAGGCCATTTGCATATATTTAAGATGATGTGAACAGAATGATCG
Organism: Enteromius viviparus; assembly: GCA_032353835.1. Lineage (NCBI taxonomy): Eukaryota > Metazoa > Chordata > Actinopteri > Cypriniformes > Cyprinidae > Enteromius > Enteromius viviparus. Next base: position 1,950,314 of record JAUCNO010000795.1, read on the forward strand.
TACACAGAGGAATATACTGGCTGAGACGCTGAAACTCGTCTTTCTTCATTACATCGTTAAGCTGCGACTGCATCGCCAGTGCAAATGTAACGTTATTTGTTACACCAATAAAGCACATTAAAACTGAAAGAGATGGAGAGAAATGACCGTGTGTATCCTGTTGTCCTGCAGGTATCACAGTGGACAAGCACGGGTTCATTTACTTTGTTGACGGAACAACGATCCGTAAGATTGATGACAAAGGAGTGATAACAACCATCATTGGGTCAAACGGACTCACTTCCTCCCAGCCAATCAGCTGCGACTCTCGAATGGACATCAGCCAGGTGAACAAAACACACACATTCATACAAATGTACACACGGTGGTTCCAAAGAGCATTTAGAGTAGACTAAATGTAATGTATGAATGTCACTGCATTAGAAACAAAATATCAAGCCAAGTGGCTTCTGCAAAGAAATAATACCTGACCTTTTCTCAGAACTAACATCATTACTTTTAATCAGCTTGTCTCAATGTTATTTTGCAGTATATGTATGGAGCAAAATGGCAGATTTTAAATACATGCTAAGGTTTAGAAATAAATACGGTCTAGCACTGAATGCAGACATCTGTCAACTATACTTAATTTATTAATTTATTTGGGTATATATTTTCTACTTACAGTGTCCATTTTTTCAATCATATAAAAAAATCAGCATTAAAAATCTGCTTTTTAAACGTTTAATTTGTTATAACCATTATTGATTATTGTTGTCGATTCAGTAAAAGAACGATTTGTCCATCGTTTCTAAATCAATCAGAATACATTGCAAAAATGAGTTGGGTAACACTTTATTTCAAGGTGTGCATAATACAGAGTTATTGCTTAGTAAGTACTTAATTAAAATAGTTAATTAGCCACTGTACTTCCATAAAACAAAATGTACTTACCATGTAACTAAGTTATGGAACAGTTTGTAATTATTTAGATGTAACAGGCTGCTAGTATTACACGCTTGTAATAGATTGAGTCTGTTACACGGCTACTTATGGAACCAAAACATTGTCAAATACGTGCTTAAAAACATGTAATATATTTCTAGTTACATTACAATTACAGAATATTACACAGGCATAAGCTGCTATAAAGTAAAGTGTATATAAAGCTGCTATAAAAATAAAGTGTATCAGGATTGTACTGTACTTAAGTGTAAGCAGCTGTCACTAGTCACGCTGTATGAGATATAACTTTAGAAATGTTGTTGACGAAGTAGACTATTCTGGTTACACTAAATAGAATAGTTTAAAGAGATCACACTATATATTGTTCATTCACTTAAAAATAACCATTTCATGTTTCAGGCTACACTGATGATGCTGTACTGTACTGTATGTCTGTTTTTGCCCCAGAAGGACAACTCAATAGAAAAACACTTTCTTGCTGTCATTTACATGGTGTTTTTGTTGCAGCACATTCAAAACAGACTGCGAAGTCTTGTTCACTAGTCAGGAAAGACATGATTTATTTTGCCATGGCACCAAAGATTCAACACCACAGCTGAAAAGCAGTGCAAAACAACAGGGGAAATGTTTATTTCAAAATATGACAACAGGGCCCAAACCAGTTATTTGCACAGAATGCAATACAATTTTTTAGGATGTTCTTTGAATACAACAAACAACATAAAAAAGGCAATGTTGTTGATTTTGTGAATCAATATAGGAATGTTTAAATTAGGCTTCTTGTACATTTTATGAACGCATCATTTGTGTGCGCTTAATATATTTCTTAGATTTACCCTACCTCTGTCAGTTTAATAACCGCTTAACTTGTTAAAGGCAGTCACACACGCTTTTAACTTTCTGTTTGCGTGCAGACATCAGAAAAAATGATCTGTCAGTATGTCTTCTCAGACGCTCGCTCAAATGAAGTGAATAACAGCACACAGAAGCTGCAGAGCTGAAAGATGAAGGAAACCCTTCATATACACCCCACACAGCGAGAGTCTTGTCCAACCCCTTCTCGCTCTCTTTCTTTCAACCTTTTCCTTCAGCTCTACAGGATTCACGCACACACACTTTTTACTGTTCACCTCAAGAGTGAGAAAGTGCTGATACCGAAGGTCTCTCTGGTGCTACAGAGTTACATTATACAGCTTGCAGCAACATCCTTACTTTTCTTTTATCTCTTCTCCTCGCTCTTTCTCTCTCCATCCTTTGAGGTTTCCGCCTTTTTCTTTTCTATCCATTTCGAACACTAAAATCGTAAAGCCTTTCTCAAACATAAGGCAATTCCACGTCTTTCTTTTAAAGTGCTCTTAAAAATCTATTTTACTTTCTCATTCTGTCTCTCTCTCCCTCTGCAGTTTAACTTAGTGTGTCCTCATTAAATCTGCAGGACCGCTCTCCCTTCAAAGTCAGACACAATTCTTCCCGCTTCTGAATAGCATCAGTTTTTGGCAGACTGGCCCTTGATTTCTATTTCATTCTCTCTCGCTCTCTCTTCCTTGCCCTCTCTCTCTGCCATCTACACACACACACACACACGCTGCACTTCTTCACAGTTCATCTGGCGGGGTGTGTTGTGTGTGAATAAGAATCAGACAGTGAGGAGAGATAGAGAGAGAGGGAGAGAGAGAGAGAAGGGGAAATGAGGTGCCGCAGGCCACTGGGTAAAAGAAGCACTGAAATCTGCATAATTCCCAGCATGCCTGGGATATGACACACTTCACACTCAATACTGTCCGGCTGTCGGGCAGCTGTGGTCACACACACACACAACCAAGATGTGGTTTTTGTACCTGGCTGCACATTAGGGCTGGCTGCTATGACTAAAATATTATCACTGTAATGGTATATATATCACAATGTAGTTATTTTTACAGGAAATATAACAGGAAAATGGTTAATATCATGGGTGTAGATAGCCATGGGGGTATTTTTTTCTCCAGATTCTAACAGTGCTACTGCTCCCTGCATTATGTGATTAGACTGCAGTCTACATGGTTATTTTATTAACAGTGGACCATAGACTTACTGTGAGTGACTGCATTTCTTTTTACGTTGTTTTAAGCAACAAAAAATATTTATAGTTTACTTTTTCTAAATATTTACTCATATAACTCACATATATTTTATGTGTATGAATTGCTTAAATTCACAGTGTCCTCACATACTCACTTAAGTATATATTAACTAACCATGTGTTAATAATCAATTAAGTTAAATGCTTTATAAATGAAAGGTTTATTGGGTTATTTGCTCTGTGTATTTTGGTGCACATCAGAAAATATGTATGTGTTACTGTGTAAGTGTGTATGCAATATTATAAATAATGTTATGAATTATGCATAATATAATTTAGAATGAGATACTTACACATAAATAATCATTGTATTGTTCGATATATATAATACATTTCATTATATTTTAATGTATATTTATAACAAAAGTTCTTATTATGCATCACTAGATTTCAAAACAAAAGAAACAAAGGAGCTGCTAAATGGATCAGTGGAGGCAGGGTGCATCCTTTGGCTGTAATAGTTTAGCATACTTCACTTTTTTGTTGGTAAAAGAGGTTTTTCCACCTCCAGTGGTGTAAAGTAGCTTTGGTGTTTCCACCTCCAGATGACCAGCGTGCGACACGGTTTGAATTTGCAAAATCTGAGAGCGAGCAGAAAAATATTCTCTGCAAACTATGTCCACACAATACAAGACACAGTATGATGTCAGTTCTTCACTTGTTTGGTACTCTCACATTCCTCAGTTTCATCCCTTCCCTGTATATATAATGTAAAACAGTCCTGCCCACTGATGTTACATGTAAATTGGTGTAATGATAGTCAAAATGAGATAACTCGCTGTCCTTTATGTCAGCTGGAGCGAGTACATCTGAATGGGCCATGAGCAGATGAGAGTGGTTGTGAAATCCGTCATGATGAAAATCACACTTTTCACAATCATAGCAGTTAATAATATACATTTGTGTATCCACAGGTGCGTTTAGAGTGGCCCACAGACCTGGCAGTGAGTCCGCTGGATAACTCTCTCTATGTTTTGGATAATAACCTTGTGCTCCAGGTGAGTGAGTCCCAGCAGGTGCGTGTGGTTGCTGGAAGACCCATCCATTGCCCCATGGCCAGTATTGAACCGGTTCTTCTGGGGAAAACAGCTGTGCGTTCTGTGCTGGAGGGAGCCAAAGCTATCGCTGTCAGCCACCAGGGGGCTCTGTACATCGCCGAAACCGACGATCGGAAACACAGCCGTGTGCAAGAGGTGTCCACAAATGGAGAAATGGTCATAATCGCAGGTGCGACCAGCGAATGTGATTGTAAGATTGACCCCAACTGCGAGTGTTTCTCAGGTGAGATAAATGTGCACCAGATTCACCGGGAGTTATTCGTATTAATTTTGTGTTATTTTTCCATGTCAGACCTTTTTTAATAAGCCACTGGTTATAAAAATTATGAATTTTTAATGCAGATTTTGTCTTAGGTGAGTTTTGAAAAATTGCAACGCTGGGAGTTGAAGGTAGCAAAATTTCACCACTGTTATAATAAAGTATACAAATTGGCTGTCTTGAGCAACCTTCCCAGCAAGCTAGGAGGAAATTCAGATATGTTAATTTCAGAGCAATCCCCTGACACTCTCTAAAATTTCATAATCCTGGAAGAATTGCTTTCGAATGCATACAAGCCTACAGTGCAGTTGCATTGACTTCTGTAAAAGCCTTTCCAGTAAGCTAGATAGCTGAAACTTGAATATGTTCGTCTGAGAGCAGCCCTCTTACACTCTCTAGTCTCTAATGGTTTACTTGCCTATGTTGAAAATCATTAACAATAGTTTATCCGTGATTTACTCAATTGTCTCTCTCTCTCTCTCTCTATATATATTGTGTTCTAATATTGTTATATTGTTCATTGCCCAAATTATATACAGGAAAAATAATGCTGGGTCACACATTATATTTGGTGGCCTTCACAACTATGTACTTAAATAAAAGTACAATTTACTTATTGTATTCGTATTCTAGTACAAAACACTTTTGCTGCTATTGAGGTGGGGTAGAGGTAAGGTTAGGGACAGATGGTATGGGTAGGTTAAGTGTAAGTCATGGGTTAACAATATAATTATAAATATGATACAAAAATTAATTACAGATATAATTACATATTAGTATTTTAAGTGCAGTGTTAGTGTCACAATGTAGGCGTTCGGGTTCAAATGCAAAACAAGTTTATTCAAGGCTCAGGGTCAGGACAGACACAATCAAATCACCGGCAGGCTGAAACAACAAGGCAAAGACAGTATCGTAACGTAAATCCAAAGCAAGGGTCAATTACCAGATAAACAGAGTCCGAAGGAAGAAAGAGATTTGGCAACGGGTCATCCAGATAACAAGACAGTAGACGACAACCACGAGTCAAAAACGAGTACCGGTTGACGATATACATATACACTGAACCGTGACAAGCAAGACAAACAGACTAGTATTTATACAGGTGGAACTGATTGAATGATTGAACCAAACTAGCAACAGCTGTGAGGAAAGGTGCATTCTGGGAAACAGAGCTGTGATGCCACATCCAGCTGAACGTTACAGTAAGAATGTATGTACACAATAAGTGCACTGTATCAAATCATTTATTTAAAAGTAAGTATATTGTAGCCACCAATTATAAAGTGGGACAGATGCTGATTAGAGTGTGTAAAACATCATGAGATATTTTGCTTTTGAGACTGCTGTTCAAAATTATAAGGGTTGTTTTTTTTTTTCTTTTGAAGGAAATTATTAATTGATCAAAAGTGGCAAAGACATTTATAATGAGGGTATTGCAAAAGTTTTCTATTTATAAAAAAGTCTCTAATGAACAGTCTAGCACATTTCTAAAATTAGAAGTAGAATATTTTCTAAGGGACATTATTTTAAGACAGTAAATGAAAGCTGAAAATATTCACGGGAATAAATGACATTTTAAGAAAACAGTTGTATAAATTTGTAATAATATTTCACTGGACTGTTTTTACAGTTCTTTTTTTGTAAGAGACCTTTCAAAATCATTAGACAAAGGGACACTAATTAAAAAAAAACTAAAGGGAGTATAACTAGTATATTTCTTTCTTTTTATTCCATTCAGTTGAGAAATAAAAATGCAACATGTTACATATAATTTCTAGTGCTTCTTTTTTGGGGGCCAATTACATTTTTGATCCAAGCCAGTCAGCAGTGTGTCAGTAGGCAGCTTGTTGTGCGACTGTAGCATGCTGGGAGATTCAATTTGTAAATATCTCCCTGCCAAATGTGTTGCTATGACACATGTAAGACTCTGAGCTGCTGTAGCGCGCAGGTTTAATTATTGAAAAATCGTTATTTTTTAACTGCGGTAGACAAGTGTTGCGATTTTAATGCAGAGGGTCTCTGAGGCTTAATCGTTAAGCTCAACGCTGAATGCCTAATGAACTAGACTTGCATTACTTTCTGCTCCTCTTTCTCATTCTTTCCACAAATTTGTCCCCAGGTGACGGAGGTTACGCTCGTGACGCCAAGCTGAAGTCTCCCTCGTCCCTGGCGGTTTCTCCTAATGGCTCCCTCTACATCGCCGACCTCGGGAACATGCGGATACGCCGGCTCGCGGCTAACCATCCTCAGCTCTCTCCCGAGGGGCTGTACGAGCTCACCTCTGTCGCGGACCAAGAGCTCTATCTTTTCAGTCCAAACGGTACTCACCTGTTCACCCGTAGCTTGGTGACGGGGGACTACCTGCTTAACTTCACATACACCCCCGAGGGCCACCTGAGCAGCATAGCAAACAGGGAGGGAACAATAGCGCAGTTGCGGCGGGATGCTAATGGCGTGCCCCTGTGGCTCGTGGCCCCGGGTGGCCAGGTTTACTGGCTGACCATCAGCAACGCAGGAATGCTGAAGCGCATCTCGGCTCTAGCGCACGACCTCGCGCAGCTCAGTTACTACGGCAACACGGGGCTGCTCGCCACCATCAGCAACGAGAATGGTTGGACTACTGTCTACGAGTAAGTGATGCCTTTCTTTTACTCTCCCTTTGTCTGTCCCTCTCTCTCATCAGGAGAGTGCGCTGCTTTGCTTGATTTATAGACGCGCATGATAGTGCGATCTGTCTTCGTTTTGGTGTGTCATATCCTGTCGTTGCTTCCTTTCGAGTCTATTTCGGCTGCCACGCAGCCTCACTCGTACACTCTGATAGTCTAAAGCTGTTTTATTAGCAGGAAGAGTAGCAAGTTTCTGCTGTACTGTATATAAAACAAAACTCCCTCCCAGCATAGATTAATCTTTAGCTCCGTCTAATCTAATCACGCTTTATCAGAAGGAAAATAATCTAATACGGTCTGATCGACAGTGTTACCTGAGATCGTTTGAAGGAGTGCAGCAGTTCGATTTCTCAAGCTGCGTGTTTTTCTGCTGCAATGAAAATCACTCAGCCTTAATCTATCCAATAAAGAAAAGAACTCTGTATCCTCTTCTGATTTCACTATGAAAGAGCCCGGGTACCTGCGAGCGTGCGTGTGTGTAAACTGTTTGCATGGGCATTTTCAGGGATTTGTGAGACTGAGCTGCAAGTTCTAATTTAGTGTGAAAATGTCAGGGGCTTCTTTTCCTCTCTCTCCTTCTCTCCTTTTTGTTTGATCAACTCGGTGACCTTTAACACACTGTGTTTACACACACATACACACACATCTACACGTTCTCATGCAGCTCATGGTGTAGTGTCGAGGCAGATCACATGCCTGGCTCCCTGTGTTTAGTCTGTTGGGAGACACTGCCCCCTGCTGGTGCATACTTGAGCATTACACTGATCTTGTGGTTCACGGAAGCAGCACAAAATTCATAGCTCCGTTTAATACTTGTTCCGTAAAGCTTAATAATTATATTCTTTGCAATGGTAATACTTTAACATAGTTCATTCAATACATGATAATACATTAACATTAGTTCATTCATTAGATAACAATAACATCCAATAGATAACAATAAGCAATCATTTTTAAAAACATGTATTAATAAATGTTATTACTAACTTATTCAAATGCATTACATGTGTTATAATTGGTAGGATGTATGTAAAAAGTAACTTTAACCTACAATCATAAATGCAGTAAAAAAACTGTTTTTGTCAGTTTATGCTAATATATAGAATTAAGAGCAATTGCAAATGATAATAACAGAAAGCAATATTATTGGGGTAATAACTATTTACAATTGCTTTTTGTTAATATTAGTTAATGCATCAGGTAACAGTAAACAGAATTATTAATTATTTCAAAAAGATACAAAACTGGAACCTGTGTACTGTATTATTATATTATATTATATTATATTATATTATATTATATTATATTATATTATATTATATCGCATTGCTGAAAATGGATTTGTATATATTAAACTTAACATTAAACTAAAATAATAAAATAAGTAAAAATAGTGTTTTTTTAGTTCATGATGCTGTTAACAAAATTGTATAACTTGTAGAGTGTTTTTGCTTATTAATTTTTGCTTAGTTCATATGTGATTCTGTAAGCCTGTGGCTTATTCGGCAACAGCTTATTTAAATAATGTTGCAACATTCTGTATTGCACACAACACTGAAGGAATTAGCGGAAATGGAGTGTTGACTTTGATCAGTTCCCTCATCCAGAAGTAATAAGTACTGAATATTTCAGAAACATACCTCAAAGCAGAATATGCGCTAATGTAGGTGTTGCAAACTCGTCAACAAGCGCCCCTGGTACAGGGAAATTTCTTAGATCTGATATGCATGCAGTAATGACTTGAGATGAAAAAAAAGTTGTTTTATTTCTCTGATCTGTTTCAAATCCTAGCTGCCTATCTAAACTTACTTTTGGGGATTTTTCATTTTTAAAGGCGTATTACCTTTTTGCAGTTGTTTGTTTAGCCACTATTCAGAGTGCTTTACAAATGATTAGTACAACAAAAACGATTGATGAGAAGTTCTGCATTTTAGATTAAAATAAGTCTAGCTATTTGCAAAAACAGCTTTGAATTAGGGCTGTGCAATTAATCGCAATCGCTAAAAAATCGCAATTTAAGCACATGCAATTTCTAAATCGCATAAGGC
>JAUCNO010000795.1:1959881-1978765 GCA_032353835.1 Enteromius viviparus
TGTCAGTTAACCGGTTAATAATCGGTTAACGAGCGTCGTTTGTCGGTTATGAGAAATAACCGAAATGAGCATCCCTAGTCCAGCATTTAGTGTATTTTACATGTTTTGCCTTAAATCGTGGCCATCAAACTAATACAAACTCTAGTGTTTTCTTCCTGTATAAAAGTTTAGGATCTGAGCTAGTTTGGCTTTACATAACACAACACACAGGACATGATTCTTAATAATGTAACACAATTGAACTACTCTACTATAACATGACTAACCTGGGGAATACTCAAACACACACACATATTCACACACGGTTCTGAGGATGCAAAGCAATTGTTTCACTCCAAAGTACTTGCTACTAGTTCTAGAATGATGACCCGAGAGAATTCACCAAGCAGAGGTTTAGCTTATCGTTAAATTTCAGTTGCACCATTCAGCGAGAAAGGAGGTATTTGTGCTACCACTCCAAGCTGAGAAGGCAGCTGATTGCTTGTCGGAGGGAATCCAGGCACTGCTGATTGGCGGCGGTCTTCGGTTAATCTGCAAGTGGGTTGCGCTTTGGAGTTTCAGCAGTTAGTATGAGCTCTGACGCAGATTTAACCCACAATGGCAAAGAGCTGTCACGCAAAGCAGGTTCGCGGCTTCTCTGGTTTTCCTCCACTTGTTTTTCAGTTGCCTTTTCTCCTTGATGTTGAAGATGATGTTCTTAAGATGTTCTTTTTTTCCCATGTTTTAACCTGTGAACTTTGTTAGCCCTACGAGGGGGCCTCCAGTCAGTTCAGGGCTGCAGGGCGGGTCTTCACCCTCAGTGGTTCCTTGTTGTGCATAAATAAACATACAAGGTCTGCGAAGGAATGTTTTAGAAGTTTGGTTGATACGTTCATAAGCTTTATAACTTCTGTCTGATCTGAAATATCGGACATTCATTCCCATCATGGAGTTACAGATATTCCGAGCTTCTATTAGATGTTAAACATGCCTACAATTAAAACGTAGAGTAACAATTAAACTCCATTTATCCAAAGCTATGCATAGATAGGTGATAACCCAATATCATAAACACTACAATGTATAGAATACACATAAGAACACATATTTTCTCTAATAGGAATGAGCGAAATTATTGTCCCTTTTAAGAATGCTTACACACACATTTAAGAGTTTCTTTGTTTGTGGCGCAAAGACCACGTTTCCTAAAGAATGCGCGGATGTTGGACTCGAGGTTGCAGGAGGTCATGCTGAGAAGGTCTGGAGAGTTTCTTAGCGTGTAAATCAGACACAGATAAACCGTATCTGATTATTAATTTATGCTGGGTACTGTTCCCAGGTTAACCTGTTTCTGATTTCCTGCGAACGTTCTCCGTGCTGTGTTGCTTGGATTAGGTTCTGAGTCGTCCTAAGGTACATTGTTTATGAGTCCAGCGGGGCTGGGTGCGTGGATGCGAATCAGCAGAGGAGCTATCAAACAGTTGTGGGCATGTTTGTTAAACAGCAAAATGTGTCTCTTTCTCTCCTGTTGTGGTTAGGATTATTAGGATCTCTGGATATTTCTCAGACCGAGAGGCACCTAGATTCAAGCAGGTCCGGTTTTATGACTTTGGTTTGTGTGCTGGTCGCTTACATTATTATTATTATTATTATTATTAGGCTGCCTATTATTATTAGGCTATCATTATATGAAGCTATATGAGCCTTCTTCTTATTGGAAATGTTTTAAAATTAACCCACAACAAAATTGAACTGCAGAATGGTAAACCTTTGTTCTTTAACAGCTACTGTACGAATGAACATGAAACAGCATCGTCACCAGCATTTCATTTTCTTTTACAGCACATTAACTAAAAGACATTGTTGCTTGTTCTTCATCATCGTTATAATAATAAAAAAATATGCAGTTAATAAGTTAGCAGTCTAAAACTGGCTCGTCGTGGGATGCGCGGTCCGGAGCGCTGTGATGTTTGTATCTGTTTAATTTAATTTTACTCCAAAAATATAAACTTCAGAAAATCTGAAAATACTTTTATCTTCACCGTGTTCATTTATGTCCAATATTTAGTGTTAAACTGTTGGTTTTTTCACAGAGTGTACTTATCTTAGGGGTTACTTGCATAATTTATTGTTTATTTAATTGCAAGGGTTAGGGTTAGGTCAAGTGTTACCCAAAAGTGTTACAGTTGTCATCATATGATTAAAATATATGACTTAAAGAACAAATAAAAACATACTGTCCTGTTGCTCTCTAAAAATAACTAGTTATGTTAGTTACCTTTTATGGAAAGTAATGTGTTACGTCACTTTTGAGTTACTTTCTAAATTTAATCTAAAATTAGGGTAATATTTTTACACAGCACACACAAAATCTCTGCACTTACTCCATATTTGTCTCAACATGGGAACGGGAGAGCAGTCAGTCAGTACAAAAACGTTACCAGCGTTACTTATTTGAAAAATGAGCTCAGACACCTCAACATCGGTGATTAGTACATTATACATTATTATTTTTTTATTCATTTTTTTCACACTAAGGTTACAAGAATAGAGATACTGATGATTGAATTTCTGTACAACTAACAATAAAAACATCCTAAGATTGTAACTGCAGGAAAGTGTGACTCAAGTTTATTTTTAACAAGGTCTCTGATCATTTCAGTTCCACCTTCACAGTTCAGCACATTTCAGTGGATTGTTTTATGATCCTGTCACAATGTAATTCAGTCTTTGCAAAGAGGCCGTTATTGAAGAATTCAGCAGAATGAACTATATTGGACCCAACAGCAAACCCAGGCCGCATGAAAGTGAAGCAAAGCCTTGTTTCTCATTTCACATGCGAAGAGGGCGTTTACACAGAGGTCTTAAAGGCACGGCAGCAAAAAACAGCCTGTTTACTGCTGTTGTTAGGGTCAGGGAGAGAATGGAAAATTGTCATGAAAAACTAAATTATGACACACGAAACCTTGACTAGCATTTCAAATGTCATCGGGGGACAATAAAGTGATAAAAAATGCATGATACGACCCCTTTAAACTCCCTTACATGCACATGCATTTACACTCATTCATTTAAACTTTAATACAGTCTTTCTTACTCACACACACACACACACAAACTAACAGAAAGTGTGTTTATGAGCAGGTATAACTCTGATGGACACCTCATCAACGTGACCTTGCCGACTGGAGAGGTCAGCAGTTTCCATGGAAACATGGAGAAAGCTGTCAGAGTGGAAGCTACTGCCTCGAACAGAGAAAACTTTATTATAATTACAAACCACTCTGCGGATAACACCATCTACACACTTCGACAGGGTGAGTGTGTGTGTGTGTGTGAATCTACAGATTAGTTTTTGTCAAAATGTAAAATACAGTGGCTCAAAAAAGTATTTGAACACTCCAGCTGCACTTAATGGTACAGTTCACAAAATAATTACAATTCTGTCATTATTTCATTGTAGGGTTAGGCGATATACCATTAAATATGATTAACTGGTAGAAATATTTCTGGAAGAGTGCAAGAGTATTGAGTTATTTTTGTCACTTTATGCCTTGAATAGTTAAATACAGACACTTGTATGTGTCAAAATGCCTGTCTTTGCAAATATCCTTAAAAACACAGTAATTTAAGTCTTAAATGAAAGCAAACTTCTGAGAAAGATGAGAAAATTCCAGGGAGCTCTTAAAGTGACAGCAGTCTAATATTTGTCATTCATATTAATCAAACTCAAATTTCTCACTGATATTGAATCATACTAAATCACTTTTGTAACTTTAATAAGAAGAAATATATATTCAACTTACACAGCAAGAATATGCATTGTTTTATACATATGAATACTTATATAAACAAGACAAGGCAAGATTTTTTATATAACACATTTAAGTGTGTCAATGGTAATTCAAAGTGCTTTTCATAAAAGGAAAATACAATAAAAGAATAAAACTTTAAGAATTTAAAAATGTTTACAATTATTTACAAATTATTTTAAATGAAAACAAAATTAAATAAAAACAGAAAATGTTTATACATAAAATACAGCGCAGGGTCACCGTGATTTTAGACATCATTCTGGATCAACTTTACTGTCCAGAAATATAAACTTATCCCAGTCCTTACCCTTAGACCTACCTCTACCCAAAATGTATGCCTAGAATCAGTGGGAAATGATAGCTGATAAACATGGGTGTAGAAGCATTAACCATGATTATAAGCTTAAAACAGATTTTTCCAGATTGGTTCTGATTGGTTGATTGGGCTGTTGATCCAGGATGTTGATCTTGTCTTGTACTTGTACTTGGTGAAATCACACTCACCATGTGGCTAATGTTTTAGCACGTCTGATCTTTTCTAGAAGCTGGTTCCAACTGCAGACAGCATAATAGCTAAAAGGGGACTTCCCTTGTTTTGTGTGAACCCTTGGTATAAGTGACTCGATCCTAATGATCTGAGTGCTCTGTTAGGTTTATATTTAGAGAGCATATCTTTTTATATTTAGGTCATATGCCATTGAGTGATTTATAAACGAGTACTTTAAATTCAATCCTAAACGTTACTGGAAGCCAGTATATATACTATATACAATGTACAGCATATAACATTTGTTCTTTTGTACTATTAATTGTAATAAATTGCTTATGAAAGTCTTATGAAGCTGTTTCTGTCTGTCCAGCTCACTCTGTTAGTGTGTATGGCGTTAGAGATGACGGCTCTCTGTGGGTGACGTATGCCAGCGGGATGGATGTTACTCTCAGCACTGAACCAACAGTGTCATCCGGGCTGTTGCCGGGAGCATCATCAGGCCTCGTCTATCCCACAGTCGGAAGGTGCAACATTACGTTGCCGGGGGAACCAGCTCACAGCCTGATAGAGTGGAGACAAAGACGTGAACAGGCCAAAGGGAATTACACAGCATATGAACGGAGACTGAGGGTAATACACAAACACACACGCAGCATATGAATGCAGACTGAGAATAATGTGTTTTCTGTGTATGGGGACCAGGGTGTAGGATGTAATGTGCAGGAGGGCACTGTGATTTTCCATGTATCGCACATTGTTTTGTAAGGTGCTTACGGAACAAGAGAGTAAAATTAGAAATCTTTATTAATTTAGGCTTGCTCTTAAACTTAAAATGCAGTCATTTCTGTGTGTTCACCTCTGTGCTTAACAGTCTGTTTTTTTAGGTTATGTTAACAGTAGTAGTTAGCACATGATTAGATTCGAGTGGAGCTGTCACAGCAAATGCAGCATTCATCACGGGGGTCAAGTTAACTAAAATGGAACTAAATGAGATCCCGACTCCCGTTATTCATCAACTGCCACAGGATTGTGTTCTTTCTTAATTTATTAAAAGATAAATTAATTTATTCCAGCTTTGGAATTGAACCTGGGTCCTTCTAAAAATGAAGAGTACTAATCTTACCTCTGCCTCTGCATATTTCTCATAATGGTGCTACACTGAGCTTTTATTAACACCATTGTGCTTTGAGCTTTAATTGCATGAATTTGTTTGATACCCTACATTAAAGCACATTTTATTTATTTAATATTCTTATAATAATAGACACTGACTGGATCTTGTTTTTTTATTTTTTGGTGACATGTAAATGACACTTAAGTTTTTTCCTGACTACTAATAGCTGGCAGGATGTTACCAAGATGACCGCAGAATTAACTGACTTTCCTTAAAGGGACTGTGATGTAGTGCGAATGAAAGAAACAGACTACACTTCCCCTAAACTCTCTGATATACACCCTATTACAGCCACTGCACAGCCTTATATACTGCATTCCACACCCAACTTCTACTTCAAATAAGTTATATAAATCTTTCTCTTCTCTATTTTATTCTTTCTAATGTCCTCTCATTTCACTTCTTGGTTGCAGATTCAGTATAAGTGTGCTTTTATAAGCACAAATAACAATTACATTAAATACATTACATACAGTATGCTTTGGTGCTCAAGAAATGTTTATTGCTATCATCTCATTTTGTGGATAATACATTACTTTCAAGATTTTTTCATGAATAGAACCATTAGATTCATTTAAAAAAAACAAAAAACTACAGTGACAGTCACAGACACAATGTGCTGCCCGACAGTACCCCTGAATTTTAAAACAAATAAATATATAATATATATACACAGTGGACAGTTCTTTTTTTTCACAGTCAGATATAGATTATTCCAAGTTGCAAGTCCAACTTTAAGAAGTTGTGACTGGATTGAAGCCAGCACAAAAAGTGCAGTATTTTTATGCCTAGACAGCATTACATTTTGCTTTTGTTTTACTTTTACTTTTTACTTTTTTTGTGTGTTTGTTAATTGTGAAAAAAAGATACAATAAATAACAAATAGAATAGAAAAATTATAGAGAAGCTAGTGTATATATATGCATGTACTGTACTGTATATATAATCATGTTTTGCTGTTTGTAATTTGGCTCATTCTAATTAGGTTCACAGAATTACTGTGGTCACAGGGGGAATGTATACATTATGTTAGTACAATTAATTGTAAAGCTCAGGACCAGCTCAGCGAGAGTTCTGTTTTCAACTCTTCTCGTTGCAGGGTTTTATAATGATACGGGGATCACTGAATTAATGTTATTGGTCTAATTCCACCCAGCATGTGTAACTTGCGGTGTTTCCATTTGCTTTTAAGATATTTTTTACCGAATTGTGCATGCCAGGTCTCAGTTGGATGTTTTTCCCATTTGCCTAATTTCTAATTTGTTAGTGGACGCCACACCTCGCAGTTGTAAAGGGCAGCCGGCTCAATTATATTATATATATATATATATTATATATATATTCAGCCAAATTCTAACAGGCATCTCTACAGGACATTATCTTTTTATGGGAGCAAAATCTTCTTGAAGGTCCAGGCTCAGTGGTAGCCTCTTTCAGTGGGAGATGGTTGAAGCGATTCATCTGCATAGAGCTGGAATTTGATCCCGGAATCACAGAATGGAATAAGGAGCTTCAAACTGTTCCAGACTTGTTGGCAATTCATTGATGTATCTGCTGAATAACGTTGGCTCTAACTGCAACCCTGTCTCCCTCTGTGCCCCTGAGAAAGAAATGTTCTTCTTTTATTGCCAGTTTTATTGCACACATGTTTCTGTGTACTCCGATATAATAAGATCATAATTTTTGCCTTCTTTCTCATCCCCTTCTCTCGCTTAGGCTCACAACAGGAACGTGCTATCTATAGATTATAGTCAAGAGAGTCGGGTCGGGAAGATATACGATGACCATCGCAAATTTACCCTGCGGGTGCAGTATGATGACAAGGGCAGGCCTGTGCTCTGGTCTCCTAGTAAATACAATCAGGTGCGAGTAACGTACTCAAACGAAGGTCTGGTCACCAGCATACAGAGAGGCAACTGGACCGAGCGCAGAGACTACGATAACGGACGCATCATCACACGGACATGGGCCAATGGAAAGATCTGGAGCTACACTTTTCTGGAGAAGGTGTGGTACTGTATGTGTGTGAGAGCTGCTACTACGTCTGTGTGAATCTCAAAAAAGCCTGTGTAGGTCGGATTTTTCGTATATTTTTTCTTGAATGTGTTCTTTTGATTCATAGGTTTAATGTGACTTAATGTGAATGTTTTCTTGAGATTCACCAGCCGGCTTGTACATGTTTAAGTCTTATCGGAATAGTACTTCTCTGTCAAGAACGTGTCCAGGTCACATTTGCCAAAATGGGATGAAAGAAGGATTGTTTTTATTTGTTTGTTATGTTACAATTTTACGTTTGAAATTAAGCATATTTATTTCTTTTAATCGAATTGAATGTTTTTGCATTTTTCTTTTAATTTTAACATAGTTAACATTACCATATTGGGAGAAAAAAAACCAAATTCTCTTACAATATAAAATTGAATCATTAGAATTTTATTTATTAAACAGCATTTAACAATTTATAATAAAATTTTATTGGTTTTAATTTTCTGATTTTAATATAGCTTTTTTTTTCTTCGTTTACAGAAAATGTTTTTACAGAAAAACTGCTTTGTTGTTATGAAAATTTTGAGTTTTATATGATATGTTTTTATGAGATTCACCTGCCAATTGGTGCGTTCAAATTCAATCTAAATGGTTTCTCTCTCTTGGCCTTTTCTCAGTCTGTCCAGCTGTTGTTACACAGTCAGCGACGCTATACATTCGAGTATGATCAGACAGACTGTCTGCTGTCGGTCACCCTCCCCAGCATGGTGAGACACAGCCTGCAGACCTCTCTATCTGTGGGCTACTACCGAAACACCTACACCCCTCCCGACTCACCCACCTCCAGCTTCACGCAGGACTACGCTCACGATGGGCGCCTACTCCAGAGTCTGTACCTGGGCACAGGCAGGCATGTGATGTACAAATACAGCCGGGTGGCCCGGCTTGCTGAGATCCTCTATGACTCAACACTTGTTACCTTCACCTACGACGAGGCAACAGGTGCTGTTAAAACCATCCACCTGATGCATGAAGGATTCGTTTGCACCATCCGCTACAGACAGACAGGTACAACACTTTAACAATGTCATCTGTCAGACAATGTGACAGCTGGGTGGGTGGTGTGACCAAAATCTTTTATCACAGTGGGAGGAATTTTATATTATGGTACATCATGTGAGTTCGAACCTTTTATTTTGAAAGTCTCTTATTATTATTGTCTGAAAAATGCCCATATCAATGCTTCTTTTTGTTGTTTTTAATCAAAAACATTCACAAATGTTACCAACCAAAGACTACTTTTGGTCAATAATTAATGAAGTTGATTAATTTAATGAACACACAAAACAGTTAATGTAGTTTGGTTACTAAACAAATGACCTTAATGAGTAACTTTACCAGCTGAAACTATTCTGCCATCACATTATACATACTGTCAGCCCTAATTGACAGAAAACCAGGTAATTAGATTTTTTTCACATATTTAACAAGTTTTGCTATAGCCAGTAACTAGGTGGAATGGTTAGATTATTTAGCAGAGAGACAGGTAGCACCATGACATCTTTGCACAAATAAACAGGTGAGGTGATAATCCCATGAGACAGAGAGACAAGTAAGATGGGCGAGCAGTTGGACAGGTAAACAGGTTATATTCTTGCACCAATAAACATACAGGCTGACGTTTAATCTTCCTTTTGTCACTTCACTTGCACTTGCCTCCTGCTTGGCTGATCTAAAAGCTCTTTGAATCACAATCAGTCACCTGACAGCGGGAGAGTTCTTTCTATCTCATGCTGTGGCAAAGCTGGCTCATGCTTTACCTCACCTCTGTGGCTCACTAACTTCTCATTCTCTCTTTTTTTTTGATTCAGGTCCTCTGGTGAGTAGACAAATATATCGTTTCAGTGAAGAAGGGCTGGTAAATGCTAGGTTCGACTACAGCTACAACAACTTCAGGGTCACCAGCATGCAAGCAATGATCAACGAAACACCACTTCCGATTGACCTCTACCGCTATGTGGACGTGTCGGGACGAATTGAGCAGTTTGGAAAGTTCAGTGTCATCAACTACGACCTGAACCAGGTCATCACCACGCATGCAATGAAGCACACTAAAATCTTTAACCCAGATGGGCAAGTGATCGAAGTTCAGTACGAGATTCTGAAAACCATTGCATACTGGATGACGCTGCAGTACGACAGCATGGGACGCGTCACAAATTGCGATATTCGCATTGGTGTGGACAACAACATCACGCGGTATGCTTACGAGTATGATGCGGATGGGCAGTTGCAAACAGTCGCCATAAACGACCGGCCACAATGGCGTTACAGCTACGACCTAAATGGAAACATCAACTTACTGAGTCACGGTAACAGTGCACGTTTGACACCGCTACGCTACGATCTCCGCGACCGAATCACACGCCTCGGAGAGATCCAGTACCGGACAGATGAGGATGGGTTCTTGCGCCTCAGAGGCAACGTGCTCTTTGATTATGGTTCGAATGGACTTCTTTTGGGTGCCTATGACCGGGACAGTGGACAGAGGGTGTGGTACCGTTACGATGGACTCGGGAGGAGAGTGGCCAGCCGCAATAGTGACGGATCACAGCTGCAGTTCTTCTACGCTGATCTAACAGAACCGACCCGGGTGACACACCTGTACAACCACAGTAGTTCGGAGATCACCTCCCTCTATTACGACCTTCAGGGACACCTCATCGCAATGGAGATGAGCAGCGGTGAGGAATTCTACATAGCATGTGACAATGGAGGAACTCCTCTTGCGATTTTCAGTAGCCGCGGGCATGTGGTGAAGGAAATTCGGTACACACCCTACGGAGACGTTTACAGAGATTCCAATCCCACCTTTCCTCTCGTCTTCGGATTCCAGGGTGGCCTTTATGACTCTTTTACACGCTTGGTCCATCTGGGTCGACGTGACTATGATGTGGTAGCTGGAAGATGGACAACGCCCAATCACGAATTGTGGGCGGAGCTGAGTGTAAATCCCAAGCCATTTAATTTATATGCATTTAGGAACAACTATCCTTTGGGAGGGCTACAGGATGTAACCAAGTTCACAACCGGTAAGTTCTGTTTTGTGACCATTAAAGGATAGTTGATCCCAAAAATGAAAATTCTGTCATTAATTCTCATGTCGTTCCAAACCCATATGACTTTCATTCATCTTCAGAGCACAAGTAAAGATATGTTTGATGAAATCTGAGAGATTTCCGACCATACAAACACTGCATCACAACTACCACCTTCGAGGCCAATAAAGGTAATAAGGACATTGTTAAAATAGTCCATGTGACATCAGTGGTTCAGCCTTAATTTAATGAAGCTATGAAAAAAATGATTAGCCCACTGTGAAATTTTCTTTTCTTTTTAGTTTTTTTGAAAAACAATTTTTTTTTCCAAGTGATGTTTAACAGAAAGACAATTTTATAAACACAGCATTTTTAAACATAATAATTTATTCAGGAAGATTGTAGTGTTTGTAAGACAAATAGAAATAAATGCATAACCAAGAATTAAAAAAAAAAAAAGTCTACTGGTCAAAATTATTAGCCCTCTGATGTTACTGTAATAGCCAATAGTGTATCCATTTTGCTTGATAACAGTCTTTAGTCATTTTCTGTAGTTCTCAACAAGTTTCAAGCATGTCTCCTGAGAAATGACAACCCATTCTTCCTTAGCAAATCTCTCAAGCTCTTCTGCCACAAACTCTGGACTTAAGTGTGCCCCACAGATTTTCTATTGGATTCAAGTCTGTGCTTTGTGCAGGCCAGTCAAGTACACTCACTTTGCTCATTTGGAGGTATTTTTTCACCTTCTGGTATGGTAAGCATACCTGGCATACCCAAAGCATACCTGGTAAGGTATGCTTTGGGTTGTTATTATGCTGGAAGACAAAATGTTGACCCAAACCAAGTTTTCTTGCAGACTGTCTGAGGTTGTCAAACTCTTCTTATAGTCCTTTTTCATGTTTCAAGATTCCCAGTACCAGTTCTTTCTCCAAACATAGGCAACATCTCTATGGTCAAAAAGCTCTAGTTTTGTGACCAAAGGACACATTTCCAGTATGCATCACCTTTCCACAGGTTGTCCTTAGCAAACTTTATTCTAGCTTGGAGGTGTCTCTTCTAGAGCCCTGCAAGTGCCTCAAATTTAGGCCCGAGACGCTCAGGCCCGAACCCAGCCCGTGTCCAACATCTTATCAAAATTATCAGCCCGAGCCCGTCTTTTCCCCTTCTACCAATACGTCTTATACTGCTGTTTTAGCTATTAAAATAGTTCAATTTTGAGTGTAATGGCAGAATGCACACGCATACATCATAGAACTGTTGTGAATGCACGAAAAGTTCTGACACAAAAGAGAAGAAATTGATGAACATTTTTATTATTATTTTTTTTGCTTTGTGCACAAAATATTTCCTCATAGCTTTGTAAAATTATGGTTGACCTACTAATGTCACATACACCATTTGAACAATGTCCTTACTACCTTTCTGGGCCTTGAACATGGTAGTTAGGATGCTGTCTATGGTCAGAAAGTTCTCAGATTTCATCAAAAATATCTTAATTTGTGTTCCAAAGATGAATTAAGGTGAAGTTTTGGTTGAAGCAGGTTTACTATCCCAGAGTTAGTTTATCCCAAAATAGAATCAAAATCATCTGGAAATCTTTTCCCTAACTGGCTTAACTAAGTTCAATTTGGAGTGGGCAACAGAATCATGTGTGGTTTGTGCAGGGGAAGCGACAGTCAAACAAATGTCATGCTTTTTGTTTGGCTTTCTTGAGCTGTGGTTGTGCTTTCATGCTAGTGACATTTCCCCAAGGTAAAATGAACAGCAGAGAAATAACACATGGCACAGCTGAGATTAATTAGTTCGAGCCGAAGCAACTTGCTGTAGACTAATTACTAGGACAGTCTCCCTCAAGCTAACTAGGGTCAAGTGTCTTGTTTGAGGCTTCATTGGCATTACACCAAGATCTCCATAACCCTGGGTCCCCTCCATTTTAGATGGGCCCTGCTCTTTTTAACAGTTAAATTACTTGTGTACTGTTAAATGCAAAATGAGCCACAAACAAAGTCTCACTTTGAATCAGAATCCCGGGGACTTTTGCTTTTGCATTCACATGAGCAGAATAGTAGTTGTTTACCATGACCAGTAAGTTAAAAAAATGAACCTAACATTTTTGCATGTGTTTCTGTGCAGATATCAGTAGCTGGCTGCAGCTCTTTGGGTTCCAGCTTCATAATGTAGTTCCAGGCTTCCCGAAACCAAAGGTGGAGAACACAGAGCAAACGTACGAGATGATGGCCACACAGATCCGCACACAAACCTGGGATACCAGCAAGGTGAGCTGAGGTTTCCCACAGCATGGTACACAATTATTTAGAATTCCTTATTAGTGTAGTCTTAAATATATTGTTTTCTTAAAATGCCTGTTATAAAATGCTGGGTTATGAAAGCTTCATATTTTGGTTTTGGCAGGTTGACATGCATTCAGGGTCAAAAAACACTTTCATGTTCTTATAATATACATTTATTTTTACCTTATTTGTTCAAAAACCACATAAAAAAAAGAATGAAAGTCATTTGTAAAAATCCATAATAGAGGCATTTTAAAAATGATTTGTCATTATTTGTTAGGACTGTACAAAAGCACAGTAGGTGTGCCTTAAAAGTATTTTGCTATATGCTTATAGTTAATGTTGTCATAATGTATAGTCATATTGACGCATCCGTGTCGGCAATGTCAGATCACACTTCAGCAATCAAATCTTTTTTATGAAATTATTGATTCAGACGCAAAACCCAAATACATTTCTCTGGTTCAAGTCACAGACTCTGTGGTGCTAGTTCATTAGTTAAAAAACCATTCCTTTAAGAGTTAATTTAGTGCATCAAACAACACTCATGGTAACTATTTCATAACATCTACCCTTACCTCAGATTGTACTCGGCATCCAGTGTGACCTTCAAAAGCACTTGAAAAACTTCATTTCATTGGATCGTCTCCCCATGACGCCAGCCAATGGGAAAATCGGAGGTCGTCAGGGTCGCAGGCCAATTTTCTCAGCCCTTTCTTCAATCTTTGGCAAAGGTGTTAAATTCGCCATCCGTGATGGAGTGGTAGCGACGGAGATAATCGGCGTGGCAAGCGAGGACAGTCGTCGTGTATCTGCTGTACTGAATGGTGCTATATATCTGCGTGGCCTCCATTTCACCGTGGAGGGGCGGGACACACACTATTTCACCAAGTCCGGCCCGCTGGAGGCAGATCTGGGAGTGGCTGGGGGCGGTGCCGGGGGTGGAGTCAGAGTGTTAGAGAACGGCGTAAATGTCTCGGTGTCTCAGATAAGTGCTATGGTTGGAGGGGAAATGCGACGATTCGCTGATATTGTGCTACAGCAGGGGGCGCTTAGCTTTAACATTCGTTACGGAGCAACGCCGGAAGAAGAGCGCACGCGTGTTCTAGAGGCGGCACAAATACGAGCTGTGCAGGGGGCCTGGCTGTGGGAGCAGAAGAAGGTCCTGGAGGGGGATGGCGGAAGTTTGCCATGGACTGAGAAGGAAAAGGATGAGCTGGTTGCAGAGGGCCGTGTCTCAGGGTACGATGGCTTCTACGCCCTACCTGTCGAACAACACCCTGAGCTCGCAGACAGCCCCTTCAACATTCACCTGATCAGACACGTGGAAACTGGTCGCAGGTAACAGCGGCACCTCAGCACACCTCTACATGCCTACACGCCCCTTTATACACTCCAAGCTACCACATATCTCTTCAGCTTTTTCTAAAACCCCAACCAAACGAAGCGAGAAAGACTCTATTGCCTTTAAAATGTGACAAATGATGGTATTGTTTTTGATTTTGCATTCTTTTATGCACTCTTAGAAAGTTTGGATTCCTATTTTTGGGTTTGGTTAGGTAGATTTTGTTGAAAGTCTTTCTTGTTTTACAGTGGCTTAACCGTTCTTACACACGAACGAGCCTTGCTTGCCAGTCGGAGGGCGCAGAGAACGATTCACCCGTGACTAATCTTGGCATACATTAAGGAGTCTTCATCTCTACACATGCTGATTCTCTCACGCGAGTGTGTAAATTAATCATTCGACTTTATGGGAATGTCGAGTCAAACTGGTTATGGCATTAAATCTTGCTAACCTGTGGGGTTTTCTTGTGAGCTCTGTGTTAAACGTCTCTCTCCAAATTATCAGTCGATCTCCATTCCAGGATTTACGTAGATGCCCTCGGAAGTTGAATGACCTTCCAGAAACCCGACATTTCAACGAAGCTCTAAGAACTGTCATATGGCAACAGCTTTCTGGAGTCCATGAGAAGTATCTGACTCAAAACCGTCACAAAACTTAACCCTTGGGCGTGTTTGGAGTCTTGGCAAGAGCTCACCACCATCTTGTGTTGTTTCTGCTTAATCAGTGTTGACGAAGCTGAGAGAATTACGCCGCTGCTGTGGAAGACAAATTTGTTCTTTTTTGCTAAAACTGTACAGTTAAACTCATTTTTTTTTTCCAAATGTAGAAATCAAAAAAATATTATGTATGTGGAAATTGTGCCTTCCTGGTCTGCTAGAAACGATCACACGAAACGGGCTTAGACATATCGTACATCCTCAACTACAGTATTCGTCACATGCCTTAGTTATATGCAATTTTATTTTAGTTGTTATTTATTTATTTATTTATTTAGTGGCGGGGAGGGGTTTGGCTAGCGGAAGCCAAAATCGTGAATGCTAATATGCCTGCGAGGTGAGTTCTTGTAAACAGAAACCGCAGGATATAAACATGTCCCAGTTTACAGTTAATATGCTGCTCTTTTTTTTCTCGTGATTTCTTTTATGTTGCTTTCGCTGTACACTGTATGTGAAACTTGCATCATGTGTTGGTCATTTCAGTTTCTAAACGAGTGTCAAAGCTCCAACGTTTTGGATTTTTCCAGTACTTTGACAGGTCCTTTTGCTTTTTTCTGATCCCTCTCGAAACTAGTATGAGGCCTGAGGAGGAAGATATGTAGGGAAATGAAAGAATCACCTACTGAAGAACGTATTTTTGTCTTTTACAAACTATTAAAGTCTGCAGCACTGTGGGTAGACGTTCTGTGTGTAGGACTCTTGATATGGACTTGTATATCATTAATGGACTATTGTAGACTGTTTATAGATTCTGGACTATTTATACACGACACTCAAGAGAATTAGGAGTAAATGTATTTTCTTGTGAATTCTGTGGATATGCTGTACCATCAAGCTTTGTAATCTTAATCTGAGATATATATTTGCACTGAACATAAGGTGGAGAGATAAATGCATTAGATTGAATTTTTAGAGTGTGCAAATATGAACAGATTCGTGTGAGAGGTGCTCTGAAGGCACGTTACGTTTCCAACATTTTGCAGATGTTCATTTCAATCGAAGTACGATTATGTTGCACAAACAAAAAAAATTGTGGCGGAAATATTTTTTTCTTTTGGTCTTAGTTTGCATCTTTGTCATAATCACAATCATTGCTGAAGTGAAAAAGGAATATGTAACTTTTTTTCGTGATCAAGTCATCTTCCTCTCTCAAAAGTCAAGTACTAAAAAACTTCAGTGTCCTCTCCTTGGCCAAACAAGTTCCTGTGGTGTATATTTGGCGGATAGGCTTTATGTACACAGATTAATGCAGTTTGTTAAACATGCCTATTTAAAAACAAAGTATTTGGGCAGTGGCCTTTTTATAAATAAACAGCAAATGTAACCCTTTCTTCTGTGTGCGAGTATTTGCACAAGACAGAGGAAGCGCTTGTGATTTCCTATATGTGTATTATTTGCATCGCCAGCACAGCATTCAAACACTGAGCTAATCAAATTTGATATCAAATTTAAACAATTCCTCTGCTTATGTTTTTGCAAAGAAAAAGTATTTATGCATACTATTTATTTGGTAACATCAAAAAGGCAATCACACAAGACCAATTAGTTTTTATCATTGATGTGATTATATTACAGCAGGTATTGTGACGCTCAATCTATATTAATGAGAAAGCGTTTGTTTCCTGTTCAGACGCCAGAATTTTCTAAAGCATGGTTTACATAGAAACACTTGCTTACCAAACCCTCATTACTAGACTCAAAACAAGATAGCAATCAAACTTAAAAAGGTCTGACATTTTGTGCAAGGCCTGCTTCTCTCATGGGTGTCTCTGTGTTTCTGATGCTATCTGAGGTGATTATTACAGAATGCACAGCTAACATGAGATGATTATTTAAAGAAAAACACTAATATTAAAGTCTACATAAAACATTAACATATGCTAGCAGAGCATTTTTAGTTTTTATATCTCACAGATTATTTGTAGCTACTTCTATATTCATTTAAACGTACCTTTCAACATTTTTACAATTTACAGCATTTACATTATAAATCCCCTTGGATAAGAAGATACTCGCGTGCACATTTATAGCATGTAGAAACTACTGAGGTGCTTTGTGCCTTGTGTGTTGTTATTCATTCTTGTTTACAGGATACAAAAGAGGAACCGTGATGCCTTGGTCTGGCATCTTGAAGGCAGCAATAAGGTTGCCAACTTTCCTAAAGAGTCTTTCCTTCACCCCAGGAGCCATCTGGAGAGAGAGAAAATTATTTCTTAAAAACATTCGTCCTGATGATGCCTTAACTTTTAAGTGTACATTATAATAGTTATTTTGGTGATGGTTTAAAATATGTCAAATATTCCATTTCTGTTGAGTGTAATTTCCTATTTATATATATATATATATATTTGTGTGGTATTTTGTTTGTGTGGCTGGTGGTTGATGCTGATCAGTTACAGGAAGCACAGTGAAGGCAGATAAAATGAATGCATATCCAAAACGCTATAGACCATGACAATACCTTTTAACAACAGCGTTAGAAGAGACCATTCTAATGTTATAAGAAACGTATTAATTAGTGCGGATGATTGAATTTCAGTCAAAACTGTTTTGGGCTATGAACCAAAATGCAAATGTTTCTCAGCATCTCAAGGGTGTGTTTACAAGTTGCACATCCTGCCATTTCCTTGTTGCATATGAAACAAGATGTGGGTGATGCTGAAACTTAACAGATGTACATGGCATTTCTCTGGCTGTTAATGTGTGTAGTGTGAGGCTATAAATACATATACCACTGACCACAAAGAGAAAAATATCTGCTGTGCTATGCTATATAGTCTAGTTCTGCTCTTGCTTTAAAAGTTTCAGTGTCATTAATGTAGTCGCAGGAAGCATATTGTACTGTATGTCAAATATTGTCACACAAAACATATGTTAAAAGAGAATTATGCGGTTATATTAAGACATCTATATTTAGGTTAAAGAAAAGTACAAAGGTCAAGATCTATTCGTACCTCTATTGTCCAGAGGCCATCCTTCTGTTTGAAAACTCTGTAGGTGTAAATCCATCCATCACACCTGAAGATTTACACAGAGTCAAAATGTTATACACAGCACAGAATGTGTGCCCCAGCCTGTGGTCACCAAACTCAGTCCTGGAGGGCCTGTGTCCTGCAGAGTTTGGTTCCACTTTGCCTCAACACACCTGCCTGGAGTTTCTAGTAGACCTTGATTAGCTGATTCGTGTGTGTTTAATTAGGGTTGGAGTTAAACTTTGCTGGACAGTGGCCCTCCAGACCCGAGTTTGGACACCACCTGCTTTAGTTTGAGATTTTAGGGGTTTGTTTCAGGGAAGAGAGCACAAGCATCTAACAAGCACTGCTGGAATCTCAAAAAAGGACCAACATAAAAGCGTGCTACAAACAGTAAGACTGATTTTGAAATTCCATTCATCCTAAAATTTAAAGTAATTCTTTTTTGGTTCAGATTGGATTTTAATTTGGTAAATTAAGACTTGATATCCCAAGCTTTATAATGCAAGACCGAGTCACCCTTTAGTTTCACGGGTTAGTGAAATGGATTTTAGTTTCATGGGTTAGTGAAACAGATTTTTTATTTACAGGTTAGTGGAAAAAGAGGTTTTGCAAGAAAGCAAGACGTGTGTGACAAGCCTCTGCGGGTGAGTTCAGAGCCGCATGTGGTGACAATTATGTGTGAAGGGAAAGAGGATGCGTTCCAGGTAAAGTCTTGGGTTGCAAAAATGGAAATATCCAACCTAAGATCAATCTAGATGATTTGGACAGTTCAATTTACAATAAAATGCAAAGAAATATGGGAAAATAATTTTGGAAGTGATAGCCAAATTCCTCAAAATTTGTTGGAGAGAGATTTGTTGTGCAAGCTGGGTTTTTCTCTGGACATGATTCAAGAATCTCTGCTGTATGTTTATCAATTGACCTTTCGCAAAACCCCGCCCCAAAACGGCCATTGTCCAATCACACATCATAACAACGGTTACCAAGTAAACAAGGTCCGTCAAGCTGCGGGCCT
>JAUCNO010000795.1:1991869-2003171 GCA_032353835.1 Enteromius viviparus
CTGCACCACCCATGTGACCAAAATCCAGGAAATACGAAACAATTCAAAATAAAAGACCAACATTTTCAGCACTTACAGCCTGCTTTGATTTCAAAAGGCACGATCCACCCGCCATACTTTTGGGTAATCTCGCCGATCGGTCTGTGCAGCGCAGGCTAAGCTCGAACGCACCTAACGAGAAGCACTACACTAGTCTGCCACCAGCTGGCGAGAGCAGCACCTTGCAGTCAGGGGAGGAGTAAAGAGACAGCCGTCAAGTTGTATAGGTTTCGGTAGTGTGCTGAATCAACGTCATTATGGCAGACCACGCGATTTTTGCCTTGATCATAGCGGAAGAAGTGGATGCGATTGAAATTCCCATGTTTGTGCATGAAAACCCTTTATGAACAGCAAAAGAACTTTAAGAAAAAACATGCAGCACACATAATCTGACAAATGAGAATAAAGTGTGTCGTCATCAAGGCTTTCGCAGCCGATTTTGAGCAGCGCCTGACCTCCGCGACCGTTGCTCTCACGGTACTTTAATGGCACATGTGATCGAAAAGCAGCTGCAGCGCCGATCAAAGTCGGACAAATGATCTTACCGGAATGCATTGTTTTGTAAGGCAGCAGCCGATTTCTTGCGGCGCTGCATGAAGTCAAACACACCTTTTCACATGGCATGATTTTTAATCGTCGGCGATTCTCTCAGATCGCATCTTTGATAGTTCACACTGTGTGACCATCACTCACGTGAACGGACACTGATTTGCCTGTGATTTCGGGCGTTTGTCACAGTAACAGTACTCTTAAATGGGGACAGTTGCAACATTTTGCAACTGAAATCTGACCTACGCAGCATTGAAACATGAGGTTTACCAGATTTCACCAGATTTAAATTAGAGTTTAATGCAGAAATGCAGATGAAACCCTGTGGCATAACTGCATTTTTAGAATACTTTTCGATCCACAAACGAATGATGGATTTCCTGTGGTACCACTTAATGAATGCATTATATAATTAAGGCAGGAAAGAGAGTTCGCCAAGAAATGGATTCAATCAATCTGGCATGTTTTACTTGAGCGAATTACTCTACGAACTACACCGGAGATGCAGACGGGCACGCTTCAAAAGTCTTTCATTCTGCACTTTTACTTCTCGAAACATGAGGGTTTTTTCTCATAATTTAACAACTTTTTTATAGTTATTTAACATGTTTTTTCTCAAAATTTAACGACTCGTAATTTAACAAGTTTATTCTCTACATTTTATTTCGACTTTTTTTCTCGGAATTTAACGACATTATTCTCGTAAATTAACTACTTTAATCTCTTAATGATGTAATTTTTTTATTATGGCTTGGCCCTAATCCTCTTCCGTACCCCAAGCTGTTAAAATCATGATTGATGTGGATGAACATACTGTAGTTATGCAATGAATATAACTTTCAAGCAAAGGGGAGTGAGGTACTGACCCACACCATGTAAACCCCAGATATGTAAAAAATCCAAAACGTCATCTAAAAGTGAGGACGATGAAGTGTCCATTTCAGCTATATTGAATGCAATGTACTAGATGCCTATTAATTAAATTTTAACCAAGCAATCAACAAATTAGTCTTTTTTTTCTAGTTTTCATAGTTTTGTTTCCATGTGACTTATCAAATCTCTACTTTCTAGTGATGTTTCCTGGTACAGATGTAAAGCAGCAGGAAACATGATACTGGTCAGAGAGGAGACAAGCCAGACCGCTTCATCTACAGAAATCCAGCAGAGTGAGAGCAGACAGGGAGAGGTGGCTGGAAGGAAGGTGAGTGTGTTGGAAACTTGTGACTGGTTCTGCTCTGAACTCTCTTTGGAGGAGCTGAGATGGGATGTCAAACTCCATCTCAGTCTGTCTGCTCCAGGACCCGAAGCCTTTCTCCTAGTCATTCCAGTGAAAGAGTCTGCTGGAGAGGAAAGAAAGATGCTGGAAGAGATACTGGTGGAAAGATGCTGGAAGAACACTATGATCCTTTTAACTGTTACTGATTAAGAACAAGAGAATTTGTCCAATCAGGGAATCTGGACATCCACAGGCTTGTTGATAAATTTAAGAACAGGTTTTAGTGCCTCAACATTAATCAGAGTGGAGATAATTCTCAGGTCTTACAGTTACTGGAGAAAATTGAGAGGATGATGGCTGAAAACAAAGAGCTCCACAGCAGTGATTTTTACCAGCGTGAATTTCAGACCAAAGAATTGGAGAGAGAGCTAAGAAAGGAGAGAGAAAAGAGTGGTACGGTCATGAATGAGTCGTGAAGCGTGAAACTCACAGAGTGGGGTAGGCAGAGTCCATAAGCAAACACAGAAATGTCCGAGGCAAAGACGAAGGGAAAATCCGTCAACGAAGCAGAGGTTCAGGCGATAGATAAACAGAGTCCGGCAGGGCAGAGGCAAGAGCGGTGAACGAGAACAGGCAAAGTCGGCAACGGTAATTTCAGATAAACACAAAGACAGAGAAACACGGTAATGCTTACAGAGGTGGTGAGACACACACGCAATGATCAGCAAAGGTACATAGACAAACGGCCAAATAAATACACACATTGATTAGGTGACTGGGTGAGACTAGTAAACAACCATGACAACAGATGAGGGGGCGGAGACATGAGTTAATTGATAAATTGAGTCCAGGTATGAAACAGAGACACATAGACACACAGATTATCAGACTGATGCTGGAGTGCCATTCAAGATTGAGCTAGCACATCCAGCTGAATGTTACAGGTTCACTGGAAAGTGATATTTATGAACTCATTACTAAGCATAAAAAACACAAATGCCATTAAATACAGTAAAATTGTTGATGAAACTGGTGAATGGATAATAGTGTCTGCCAAATGATTTCTGTAAAGTGATTTATTGGCAAGTGAAACGGTATTTCGACCAAGAAGTTTATTCCATACCAGAATGGGCCAGACAAAAATAAGTGTTTGCTGCTGTGAAAGCATTTCAAATGTGGAAGATTACACTTTTGATGATAGACAAATCTACCTCCACAAGGTGGGGAAAAATCTTTGTTATTTATATTTTGTGACTTCGTCTAATGAGCTGGTACTTGTCACTGCTCTATTAAAAACACATGTGATAATAATCAGCGTTTTTCTTAATGATATGTCAATGAGCTGTGATCATATTTTGATACTTATCTAAATGTGTATAACTGTGATAAATCCTACCCATGCATGGAGTAAAACTTTGCATTGCTTTTGCTTTACATGATAATCATCAGCTGTGACTAGTAAAAATAATTAATAACATATTTAAGTCAGAAGGTAAAAATCTATTTAAAGTCTTTTAAATTCCTATGTACAATTTGTTAAAGGACAAGAATTTAACAAAGAATATCCGTTTCTAGAGTGAGGCATGTTTCAAAAAAGGCTTTCTTGTTTACCATTTTTGACATTTTGGAACTGGAATGCCTTGGGTCCATTTTTCTATAATATAATTTTTAATAGTGTTATTATAAGTGCATGCTAATAACTTCCTCTGTCAGTACAACAAATACATACCCAGAATTACATGACAATATCCAGATGCAGATGCTTCAGTAATTTGTAAATAGCTCATTAATGGGATAC
Source organism: Enteromius viviparus (assembly GCA_032353835.1). Taxonomy (NCBI): domain Eukaryota; kingdom Metazoa; phylum Chordata; class Actinopteri; order Cypriniformes; family Cyprinidae; genus Enteromius; species Enteromius viviparus. Next base: position 1,995,472 of record JAUCNO010000795.1, read on the forward strand.
GGCTCAAAGGCTTGTGTGTAATTGGTCAGGAGGTCTTGAACTGTCATCATTCAAGCTCAATAAACATTGTTTCCCGTTATTGGTTTAACTTTCCTGTCATGGCAAAACAAATGAGAGACAGGGACCACCAAATTTCCACTTGGACATAAACAGAAAAACTATGGACAGAAGAGTTTTCTCAATGATACATTTGCTAATAAATACTAGAAAAGTAACAAAACAAAAAAAGTCACATGATCACAGGAAGTTCCTTCAAAATATCATTTTATTTACAACTTCTGTGCATTTGTACAAGGCAAAATACATTGTTTTACAATGGCAACTGGCAATTACCAACTTCACATCTTAAATATATAGAGAATAAAGCTAAACACCTCTTAAGCCCCCCACCCCAAACCCCAAAAACGAAGCAAATACATCTGCACAGTTTCAAACCGCAGAGCAGATGAGCCTGTGTGGTCGTTAGTTTCCAGTCAGCTTCCCATGGACATGGATCTGTTTGACACTTGTAAACTATGGGCCTTTGAGCTGCTGGTCTTCAATGGGAAGTTACATTTATGAATCGCTCCCACACCCAATATCTAAACAGCGAGCTCTGGACTGATCGTTACTAAATATATCATGTTAAGGAGTTATGGAGTGTCTGGGTGCAAGGAACAAGAGGATCAACAAACTATTTAAAGATATATACAAATCCTAACAATATGTCAGTGCTTGAAAAGCGGTTGATTAAAGCGCATACAACATCACTGAGTATTTTAACACATACTACATACTAACATGAGATAAATTATTACAATTAATCTGATTTTAAATTAATTCATATACTTGTATACCAATATTCTTTGCACAACAACATCATACAGTATCGTGTACTTGTATAGTGTATGTAGTCATATGTACAGTATTACTATACAAAGTCACCTAAATAATAATAAAAACAAATAAATTAATCAATAAATAAGCTTTATAGTTATTCAAAGCAGCAGAACACGATTTGTACTTCGACAGTAACGCAATAAGTCAGTAACGCAAAGTATGCATCAGGCATGGGAATAATTCTGGAAGATATTATCAGGTTGAAAAGTCTTGTGAAGGATATCTGTGGGTGGCATGACCTTGCGAGACAGTTTCCATTCATCCTCATGCCCTAACTGTGATAAGGGTCCAAAAGAAGAAGAAGAATGACAGAAGACTACAGGAGGAGAGCGATGGGGAGTAAATGATGTGTCTTTGCTTTAAGGTAGATTGGGGTCAAAAAGTAGATATGATATACAACTGCCAACTGGCTTCTCATTCCCAGGAATCAGTTGTCTCCCGCCCTCCATGCAGCTTGGAATTGTCTTTGGTCCTCACACACATGTTTTTCAGTCCTGACACCTTCTTATCAAGGCTATGCTTCGGGGTGGGAGCACAGCTCGCACGGCATGTGGAGCAGGAGGGGGTGAGAGCCCCCAGTGTCCTGCTTGTTGATGCCGTCGGTCGCCAAAGGAATGGGGCGGACGGACTAAGATGTACAACATGCATCTTTTGTCAACTGTCCCATTCTCACAACTCAGCAGTGACACCCCGATTTGTGAATGAATGCCATGGTGAAGGAAGAGAAGTTACTGAACAAAAATTAAAGGCAGGATTAAGTGGCCTGAAGATACACAACATTTTAAAACAGATCAACTGCTTTGAGACATTTCAGAAGTTCATATTGTCCTTTTCTGGGTGTCTCTCTTTAATGATCATCTGTTTTTTGCTTAAGTTGTGTAATGAAGTAATGGGTCTCATTCATTAATTATTACATGGATTATTTTGTATTACCCACGTGAGTACTTCTCACAAAACACTTTTGCATAACACGTACATACAGTATGCACATGAATTTCTTCTTGTCCTCCATCTAGTTTTCATTCTTATTTGTGATCCTGGAGCACAAAACCAGTCTTGAGTCGCTGGGGTATATTTGCAGCAATAGCCAAAAAAACATTGTGTGGGTCAAAATAATGCATTTTTCTTTTTTGGCAAAATCATTAATGTATTAAGTAAAGCTCGTGTTTCATGAAGTTATTTTGTACATTTCCTACTGCAAATATATGAAAACTTAAATTTTGCTTAGTAATATGCATTGCTATTAACCTAATTTGGACAACTTTAATGGCGTTTTTTTTTTCAATATTTAGCATCCTCAGATTCTGTATTTTCAAATAGTTGTATCTCGGTCAAATATGGTCCAATTCTAACAAACCATACATCAATGAAAAAAATGATTTTTTTTACAAAGAAATGACTGGTTTTGTGGACCAGGGTTACACTTGTATAAAACACAGCCAATCCCCTTAACTGTACTTTTCTAACATTTTACTCTATGTCATCTTCCTCACAGAGTCTGTGATTTTTTGCTGGGGTGGTGTTCTTAAGTGTTCCCAAATATTTTCATTAATTTAGAGTCACTATTTTACCACAAAATATAATGCTGAACCATTATTGGTCCTTAAAAAATGTATGCAGATTTCATAGATAACTGACTGGTAAATGAATGAGACCCATTGTAGTAAGACTGCGGATAGCCAAAGTAGGAGTTGTTCTCAGACACATTTCGAAAGTCCAGACTGGTCCATACTGGTCTGTTTTACCCCTTGTTTACAAGACTTTTCTGATAAGCATTTCACTTCAACTTGGACAGTTCGTATCAACCGCATTCTGTTAGGCAGGAAGCTGCATATTGACTTGGCAGTGTCACGACAGATATGATACTGAGCTTTGTGGAAACAGGCCTTTTTCACAGGCCTCTTGTCTCCGGTAATGTCACTGTACTGACCCGTGGTACTTGAGTTCACTGTCATCTTTACGAAACACCCACTTAGTAAGGACTCTGCTGACGCAAACGATATGGCCAAGTATGTAACGAGTTGGAGTTGATATAATCTCTGACTTAAACTTCAGTCTTTACTGATAAGAACAGCTCATTTATCCCGCCTGATCTTGAGGCGTGTCAGTGGTTCAATTATTGTCTTATGTTCCACCCAATCCTTGTTCAGCAGGGATGAAATGGTCACCGTTCCCACTAAATATTACATTGTGGTCCCTCGTCACATGACTCCAGCTGATTTCCTGACTCCTGTTAGCGCTGTTAAGGTTGGGAGTAAGCGCTCATCCATCACCATTTGGAAGAAACTTGGAATGTTAGTCGTAGACTGTGACTGTGTTTTAGTCTCTTTCCAATTCAAACTCTAAGCTTGTGGCCCAGATTCACCCCACTTTTCCATGTCCATTAAATACTATCTGCATCCACACTTCGCAACCACCATACCTTCATATTTATACTGGTATGTAACCACACCTGCATCATCTAGGTAGAGCAGGGAGATGGGATCTAGCTCAGTGGGAACGCAACAAGCCCTGGACACTCTTTGTGGACTTTTCAGACTGACCAAGGTTTGCACAATGGCATGCTTTGTAGGTGTAACGTGTTTGGTCAAAGGGTAAATGCAAGTCCCCGTACACTCGAAGGCTTCATAACCAGAGGGCGCTAGGATCCAACTGTCCCAGCCGATGTCTTTAAAGTCCACATAGAGGGATGTTTTTTTGCACTGGTTTCCTTTAGCATTGCGTCGGATTCTAGACGCTGTGTCATAGATTAGGTTGGAGCGCATCTGTAGGAGAGCTTCCTCGCTTTGCTCCTCTTCCTCTTTCCCATCTTTTTGTCCCATAACTTCCAGGTCGTCCCAGAGACCGGTCGTTTCTAGGTCAAGGCTGTCTTGAACACCAGGCCCAGTCTCGTGCTGGATCAGCTCGTTGAGCTCCCGTTTGTCTCCACGTTGGTCTCCGCTCTGGTCATCTGAGAAGACGATCATTAAGGGTTTGTGTTTGTCCTCAGGGCTGGTGTCAATGTCCATGTCCGCTCCTCCGGCATTACCTTCCTCTTTACCTTCGGTTGACATCAAACTCTGGGAGTTCACACTGGCTATGTGGACCTCCAGCCTGTGGGTGGTGTCATAGTCTGATTTCCGCCACAGATGCACCGCAGCAGTCATGTCGAAGGACTCCCACCCGTTATCTGTACCATAAACCTGTCGAGACGCCAACTCAACTAGCTCTGTTCCTCCCTCTTGCTTGGTTTGACCTCCTCCATCAATATTGTCCCCTCTTATTTGCTCAGTGCTGTTCGTTTCAAGCTGTTTGACCTCATATATGGTCACTTTTCTGTCAACACCAGCGTATTTGTTGCGGTCAGTCTGAACCAAAGTGTACAGTCGGAGCTCAGCTGCTGTGACTCTCTCATGATGTGGTATAGACACGTTGAAGATAAGTGGGTGTCGTCTCACCCCACCAGGTCCCACACTGTATAGGGAGGAGTCTGGGAAAAAAATTAGAATTTTAAACTTTCATGTTGTCATTAAATCTACCATAAATTTCAAAGATGTATATATGTGTATATATATATATAGTCAACATTTATAGTGGATCAAAACCTTTCATTGGAATTGTCCTAAAATCTAACTGCATTCTTGTCTTAGGACAAGGATTGTACATTTTTGCATGCATTTCTAAAATATGTGATGCGTTTTAACTTTCAAAACAAAAATGCATTTTAAAATCTCTTTTAATTGTCTCTATAGTTCTGCGGAGATATTAAGTTTGCAACAAAGTGCTGTTATGTATAATGGAACTAATTATGAACCAATTATGAAGTCAATTATTATGACCTATTATTTAAGAAAAATTTTTTGAGACTTGACATATTTATCTTCGCTTACATATTGATCTTTTATTGGTTTAATTGCTTTTATTTTTATTTGTTTAAGTCACTTCGGATAAAGGCGGATGTAAAAGTATTAGATTGTCTTGTATAATAGTATATAATTTTGCAAGCACAAGTATTATATTTTAATCAACGACAAGCGCACAACCAAAAAAATCCATTTTAGAAGACTTTTCTAGAATTTTCTTTCTTGCTTGATTATTGAATTTCTTTAAATACTTAGTCAACATTATTTCTTTGTGCTAAATCTACAGTAGAAAATATTTTTTATTACCATCAGCAGATTTATATTTATAAAAAAATACAAACACAGTTGAACAGACCTCACTGTAAAAGTAAATATGCAGTTACCTTCATTTTTAAAGCTGCGTACGATGTTTGCAGAGGGCATTGCTGTTCTGTCATTGGCGAAGCGATTGTAGAGCTCCAGCATGTACTCAGGGGGCTCTACTCGAGTGGCCCTTGCATGCACAGGGGGGCCGGGAAGTGTCAGGTTAAATGTCCGCAGAAACTGTCCCTTTAGGGTTTCCAGCAAGCTTTGCATGTCTGCCTCACTGTCCTGCTCCAGAAGTGAAGGATCCAGAACTCCTCCATGTCCATCATCCAGCCCTGGAGCGGTGCGGAGCCTCTCGGGGGAGCCGATAGGACTGCTCTGTGCACAGAAGAGCCCCCAGAAAAGCAAGAAAAAGGCCAATAATACAGATGTGCTGGATGAACACGTAATCCAAAAGTAATTCCTGCTGACACCCATGATGTGAGGCAAATGAGGTACGTATCAGCTATGAGTTGCAGAGTTTCAAAATCTAGATCTATAGATCCAGTGACAAATGCCTTTAATTTAAAGAATTCAACCCTTCTTTTGGATAGAAGGTCAATGGTCACTCCAGTGCAGAGTATAGGAAAGTAAAGCCGTCCTATGCTGTTTTGGTTCTTATATGTAGCCGCAGACCGGTCACTGCATTTAAGTGCCTCTATTCCTGACCGCTGAGCATTTATTCTTCTTCTCACCTTTTGATGTCTGAAAAGTTTGGACTAGAGGGTGGTTTCTCTACGTGAAAGAGATGTCCCTCTGTGGCATCTCTTTTCAAATGTTTTTTCCTCCCTCTCTCTCACTCTTGCTCTCTCTACTTTCTCTCTCTGTCCCTTATCTACAAACTAGGAAGCTCTGCGTTTTTAGCGTTCGTGGTGTCCCTGTGTGTGTGTGTGTGTACCGTTATCTGCTTTCTTTTCCTTAATGAGGATTTTGTAAACATCGCTCTGATACGTGCAGAAGCCCCTTCCTTTGTTTGGGTGGGTGAGCCAGGGCAGATTTTGGGCCTAGTGTTTATTTGTTTTTCCTATGATTTCCTATGAGTGTTGGGACTTAAGTTCATTGACCATTTCTTTTTGACAAACGTCTGAAGAGTGCCTTCGTATCTTTGAAAAAGAGAGAGGATAAATATCTGCGGTGACGGAAATTGAAATGAAATGAGGTGTGAGAGGTTGCAGGATAGACTGAAAGCAGCCACTTTTTGCCATTACAAATCTGTTATCTGTGAATCTCTGTGAATCTCAGAGAGGTTTGAATGCAATGAAATGGGTACATAAAAGTCAACATTCCCTCATGGGAAACAAAAAAGTTGCTCAGACTGGGGACAGATGACTGTGACTTTTTTCCTAACGCAAACAAAACCTACTGAATTCCGTGCATGTGAGTATTTTGTTTGTATTTCCACTGAGTTCTGGAGCGTCTTATCATCTGTAGGGTGTGCAGCAGGGTGCCTGCTGAAGAGCTTCTGTGCTTAAGGCCAAAAACAAACCGCTTATTCGGAAGTGGAGGGAAGCCCTTATCACCCATTCTAAGGGGCTGACACAGCTCTGCGGCCAATGGAAAACATCTCCAGAGGCTCAAGATGTCAAGCACCCAATAGACGGACTTCATACACTGGTACATCCCCACTTTGTTGAGGTAATTACAAGAGGAATTCTTCGGTCAAAAAGAGCTCCAATACTCACCCAAGATCAGTTTCATCTATGATCTGATCCAAATTTGTCTTCCCAACACAGTCTCACGAGCAATTCGTACATATTCGTACGAGGTGCCAAATTTGTGCCAATTTGTATGACCTCACTCGTACGATTTTCTACGATTTGTCTAAAATTATGTGATAGGTAGGATTAGGGGCGGGCTTGTGTTTAGGTTCATTGTGTTTAGAAAAAATCTTATGAATTCATACGAGTGAGGTCATACAAATTTGTACGAATTAGCCACCTCGTAAAATTTGTATGAATTGCCGTGAGATCAGGTTGGTCTTCCCTTTGAACTGATGTAGGATCTGAGGCAGTGGTTCTCAAACAGCTTGACTCCAAGGCTATTAAAAAAATGTTGAAGGATAAAGAATAAAGAATAACAATAATAATAATTTGAATGGCTTGATGTGATATGAGAAAATCAATTGTTAGATTAAATCACCATTGCCGTGATTTATTGTAATATGTTTTCCTCAGTTGGTCAGGACAAGCATGGCAGACTTGTACTTACTTGTTCAGAGTATAATATATGGTGAAAATTCTTATTTGGGTCATTTATTCCAAGACGTAGGCTAGAATCTGTGATTACTAAGTACAGGTTTCACACCAATTCTGTAACTGACAGCAACACATTCACCTCAAAACATCATAGACTGTAGATGAATAGCTTCTTCTGCACTGGAGCTGCCTGAGTACAACCAGCAATCAAAATAATTCTGCAAGGAACTGCATTACCAGGCTTTCAAACATAGACAAAGAGGCAAAACGTATGGACTACAGCTTTAAAGGTGCAGTGTGTAATATTTATTGGCAGAAATGCATTATAACATACAAAATTATGTTTTCAGAGGTGTGTAAAGACCTTAAGCCGAGTTCAGACTGCACGATTTTAGCCCTGATTTTGACTCGCCGACAGGTTTTGAGAAATCGCTGACAA
>JAUCNO010000795.1:2003271-2036760 GCA_032353835.1 Enteromius viviparus
GTTTGGCAATGAGACAAAGTTGATGGCGATTCTTCCTGTTGTAAAGTCAAGCAATGTGAAACCCCCTGCCACCGATCTATCATACAATGTGAACACAGCAGCGACTGAATGCTACCCCAGGTAGTCACGCAGTATGAAAACATCTGTGACATGACTGCTTTGAAAATCGTGCAGTCTGAACTCGGCTTTATATAATAAGTTATAATAAAAAGCCATTAGGATTTTATAACCTTAGAACGAGCAATTTATATCTACATACTCCTCTGGTCAAATTACATGCAAGTCCCATTTAGTGCCGCCATGTTTCTATAGTTGCCCTAAATGGACAAACTTCTAGTACGTTTCGTCAAAGCCACGCCGAAGTTGCCTGTTTTTCAGCTGGACCGGTGTCTTAGTCCAACATTAGCAACCATTGTGAAAACTGTTGTTTGATAGCTTTAGTTAGTATCATTTTGTTCCTTGTCAGTGTTGAAAAATACTGATTTTGTATTCACGATCGTAATTCACTTTCACTTTATCATCATATTTCACTGTAGACTTCGTTCCTCCCTTTCCCCTCCCATAAGCCACCGCATCCCAATGATGTGTTTGGAAAGAAAGTTGTTTTTCAAAGTCAATAAAGATTAGATGGAAAAATATATATATTTCATTATTTTCTCTCGCAGTTATATCGTTGAGTAATTATACTGTATATAAATTGTGTGCATCAGGGGGACGCTAGTAATGTGCATGGCATTAAAACTGATTTTGACTGACTCATAGACGTCACCGAACCCTACTATCTCGTTCAAAAAATCTAACTAAAGTCAGCGAATAAACCCGAGACAATGATCAATGAGTGGCAATAATATTCGCAATAACATATTGGTCTTCTGAATAATTAAGTAAATATAATTCTTTCACTTACCTTTGTACAGAAACCTCATCGCTTTATTGGCTACTGTCAGGTGTAACAGACGACGACATTTTTGTATTGTGTCAGCTTCCGTAGCTTATGTGTGCATTTGGAAAGGGCGGGGTGAGCGGGGGACTTGAAATTTCAATCCTAACCGCTAGATGCCGCTAAAAATGACACACTGCACCTTTAAAAAGAAAATAAATAGCCTGATATATAAAATTATAAAATTGTTTACTCATCCACATATTGCCCCAAATCTCTCTGCCCACTAGGGATGTGCAATAAAGATATCACTATATTTTCTGGAAAAGAATTATTATTAAATTTGACTAACCCTAACCCAACATGAGTGAAAAAAATTGAGTCATTAATTCAGCTGATTCAGACTGATACCGCAACGAAACCACCATGGTCGTCTAACATGTAAGTGACTTAATATTAAGTTACTGTTTACTGACTGTTCTTCAAATCAGTATCAAAGTTGCAATATGCTGATATTTGAGGAAAAAAATGTAGTTACTGGCAAAGGACCAGCATAAACCAGCTTAAACCAGCATCCCAGCTTCAAGACATACCTAACCAGCATATGCTATGTTTTTTTCAGCAGAGGTAGCAGCCTATTGCATTAAATGTTTAATCATACACACAAATACACAGGAAAATGTAAAAATGCTGCTTCCAAATTTAATACTTGGTACCGTTTTTCAAAAATTTAAATAATAAAAAAATCACTGCAATTTTGAAACTACATTAAGAGCAGGTTCCACAGGTATTAAGTTATTATTATTATTATAGATGAGCATGTTCTTGAAATGTTGACCCAGTGACCAGTGGTGTCACATGCCGTGCTCACGTTAACTCTCTTCCTCAAGATAATCTTTCCTACGTAAGAGAAACACTTGATGACAGTGTTGTTTATCTTTGATACTGTGGTGCTGCCATAGTCCATTTAAGTGTACCAGAGAAACATCTGGAAATGTCCACTGCAGAGCACTGCAAAAATTCCACCAAATAAATGACTCACCTGACCATATATTCACATTATCAGCTTTGTGTTGATTTTGAGCATAACATTGTCTGTACATCCAGCCTGATCGGAAATAGGAAATTCCTTCACTATCATTTAATCGGCATTATGACAGCTGACGGACACAATGCTATCTAGTTTTTTTTTTTCTTACGTAATTCCCAGTGTTTTTACCCCTTCCCCTGGTCTCTTGTGTGAATTCTGATCTGAAAGCATTCTTCCCATTTCTCTCTCCCACTCTGTCACATTTTATCTCTTCTGACACACTATCTCATTCTGACTGCAACCAGACAACAGAAGTGAAGGTGCAGGAAAGGAAAGCCAGATAAAAACAGTTTATTTACTGACAGTAATCCACATTTTGTGTTTTTTGCCCTTTTCACCAAATTTTTCACAGACTAACACTGTCCAGTGAGCACATAAACAATAACTACTTTATTTAAAACTGTAAAACTTTACCACAACAGATTTAATTTTAATTTAATTTAATTTAATTTATCATTAATAATTAAAAGTGGGCAAGTCTTCTCCTTGTTGAAAAATGGCTGTTTAAAACAAAAGTTTTCGTTTTTGTAGGGGAGTTATTTTTTTTAAATTCATTATTAAATATAATAAAATTTAAACAAAAATATCATTAAATAATCTCTATAATTTTCTAAACTGTTTTGTCCAATACTACATCTTTTCTTGTAAGGAGATCAAATCTGTCATTTCTGTACATAAGGTGTCATATACTGTATCGAACAAATCCTGAGAGATGGACATAATCACTAGTCTTACTCTGAAGACATTATGCTGAACAGTTCATGGTGTAAAACCCGTTGGAGTTGTCCAGCTTGTTGTGTATTCCACCAAGGAACTAGACAGGACTAATTTTGAAATATGTTCGTTTGATGGTGTCACGATGACGGTCCAGCGGTTGGTCTGTTGAGGAACTCCTGAATATCTCGGTTCAGCTGCTCATTGCGCACAAGTGCTTCATCCCTGCTGCGCTCTGCATTGCGTAGTAAGATCTCTAATGCAGCTTTGCAGCGTCGCTCTGCCTCTAGTGCTGCCTGCAGCTCTGCCACTGTAGCGCTCAGCTCTTTGTTCTTCTGCTGCAGACTAAAGGTACAAACACAAATACATTTTACAGTGCGGCAAAAAGTATTTAGTCATCCACCAATTGTGCAAGTTCTCCCACGTAAAAAGATGAGAGAGGCCTGTAATTTTCATCATAGGTATACTTCAACTATGAGAGACAAAATAAGTATATTTGGGCAATAACCAAATTTCATCTCAAAACTTTGTAATATAATATGTTTTTACTACGTTTCTAGATCTGGGATCATTTCAGATGGATTGTTGTCTATGGAGGGTCAGATGGCTCTCTGATATCATCAAATATATCTTAATTTGTGTTCCGAAGATAACCGGAGGTCTTATCGGTTTGGAACGACATGAGGGTAACTAATGACAAAGTTTTCATTTTTGGGTGAACTAACCCTTTAGCACTGCTCTAAGTGAATGAAAACATCCTGCAGAATTTTAAATCTGAAAGTGCACCATGTCTAAAGTTATTGTCTCTCTAAAGAAAGAGTCGACACTACAGTACATCATTAAAACAAGTCATTTTTAAAAAGAATCCCAAGCCATTTGATGTTGACATCAACGTTGAGCCAATAAGGTAAAAATAAATGCATATTATAACGCAGTAAAAGCATTTTGTGTCCTTGCATGCATGTCAACCTGTTGTTGGGGACTTCTAAATCACAATATGATAATTTTATAACCCATAATAGGGGCACTTTAATGTGCCATGCATAAAGTGCTCATGCCAAGACTCATGTTGGTCCCTAAATATGGCCTGAATACCTCCTTCAGTGTAAATATGAGCCCATTTTATTGTCTGGCATGCAAAGTCTATGTTTGTTCAAATCCCTGACCCTTTGCAAACTCCACTATGGCAAATAATAGACACATGTACACTTGTATTTGGCCGTACCTGTTGATGATGTTTGTTGAGTCTGTGTTTTCTGGTTGTGCTGCATTGTTTTTCTGTAGAGCAGGTGCTGTAGGTTCTGCTGGCTTCTCTCTGCTCACAGCTGGCGCAGTCACATCGTTCCTCTGCCGAGGTTTGGGAACGGGTGTTGTGTTCTGTGCCTGTGTTTTTACAGCATCTGCCTGCTTGTCCTCAACATCGCTACCTGTCTTATGCAAGCCTGTGTCCTCTGTGTCCTTCTGTTCCTCAACATTTTCCTTTTCGCTTTTCAGCCCTCCAGAAAATAGTGACACTTTCTGCAGGTCAAGTAATTTAAAGATGTCCTCCGAGAATGTTTTCTCTTCGTTCTCGTTAAAGCTCTCCGGGAACCTGCTCCAGCGTTCCCAAGAAGGCTCACGGCCTCTTCCTGCTGGCGGACAGCCTAAACTGGGTAGAGTTTGTGTCCTTTTTCTGGGGCTGTCGGGCCACGCGTCGGTTGAGGGTGAAAATAGAGAGGAAGGAGAAAGAGGTGTGCCTTCTGATCCTGTGTCAGATGAACACAGGTCCTTTCTCACCTCCTCAGGTGTGTCCATTTCCTCTTCCTCAGGAGATTCAGATAGGGAGGACACCTCACACTTAGAGAGAAGAGTGATGCGATCAGTTAAGAGATAAAGGTCTGTAAGTAACGCAGTGAGAGCGTAAAAAAATAAACTTGACAAACAGCAGGTGTGTTCATCATTCTAGCTGAATATTTAAAAACATATTTCAAAATTTCAAAATTTTACTGACAAAATTTAAGTTGGAATGTTTTTATGGACTACTTAAACTTTGTGACGGGACTATTTTGTAATGCATTAATACTTTTAATCAGCAAAGACACATCACACAGATTAAATGTGACAGAAAAGGCATTTATGATGCTTCAAAAAAAAAATCTATTTCAAATAAATTCCTGAAAAAACGTATGTCAATTCCTACAAAAGATAAGACTTCTTGAATTCAAAATTAATTTGAAATAATCAATTATTTAACATTAAAATATAAGTTAATATTGTATTATTTTACATGATCACAGCTTCACTGTATTTTTTAAACAAATAAATGCAGCCTTGGTGAAAGAAAGGCGGCTTTAAAAAAAACATAATAAAATCTCACTGACCCTAAATTTTAATTTTTAAATTGACCCTGTAGGCTTATAAATCGCCATTTCAAAGCAGTCTGTTATTTGCAAGTTCTCTACAAATGTGCTTCTGAAAACTGCTGTAATGTTATGTGATCAATACCTCTGCAGACTCCCAGCCCACAAAACTGCGAGGGTTACTGTTCTTCTTGCTTTTGTTTTTCTTGCTCGGAAGAGGAGATGGCAGCTTGTCTTTAGAGGGTGGGAAAAGCAGCTCATGGTGTCTGATCATCACCGTCATTACCTTCTGTATCATGGGTGTTCCTGTATGTATGAGGTGAGAACAAAGATCAACACTGCAAGGTGTTAACCATGAACACCATACATCTCATTCTTACTCATTGCAGTTCAGGTTAAATATATTACAAATGAACAATGGTTTGTTTTCTGTTTGAAGTTCTGTTTGTTGCTAAAGCAGGAAGTTGTGAGTGTGATAGTTTAAATGATTTTTAAAATATAGCAAATAGCCTTTAGTTTAGACATATTACTTAACTTTTTAGCTTCTACTGGGCATTTTGTTTAATGAAAATACAAAAAATTGGTGCATGAAATTATGCATGAAATATTATTAATATTTTGGGTTTGTCTGTGCAGAAAAGAAGGGCTTTTTTATATATTGTGCTAAAAACGTTTTTCATACTGTATATTATATAAGCATGAGCTAGGCATGGGCAATGTGACCTAAATCATATATCACAGTATTTTATTTCTCATTACAGTATATGACAATATAGTTATTTTTGCTTTAAATAAGGTTTTTATGATATTATAGAAATGTCATAATTCTTGTCACCATTGTTAAAATCACGAAAAATACTAGCTTAAATAAAAGAAATTTAAAAACAGTAAATAGTCAGTGACTAAATAAGAGTAAGAAATTAATTAGAAACAACAGGACAAACAACTACGGTAAAACAAATAAATAAGAAATGCTACTTAATCGTAAAAGTAATGAAATGTTTAAAAACACATATTCTTCACTGTGCAAATGAAATGTGTTTTTTTCTTAATAAAGTTACAAAAATGATTTAGTCGAGCAGTGAGAGATTTTCTCTTTTGCTGCAGTAATATTAGACTGCTGTCACTTTGAGAGCTGCCCGGATCTTGGTTTTCTTTCTCAGCTTTTTTTTTCACTTAAGAGCTACTGTATTTACACAGACTGTTTATGTATTTAGCTGTTTAACTGTGGGGACATGGCCAACTGGATAGGGAATTGGAATTGTAACCTAAAGGTGGTGGGTTCGAGTCCCAGGTCTGGCAGGGATTCTAGGTAGAGAGAGTGAGGGAGATAACAAGTGCTTTCTCCACCTTCAATACCATGACTGAGGTGAGACCCTTGAGCAAGGCCCCATTCCCAGGCCCTGCAGAACTGGCTGCCTGGTGTGTGGGTGTGGTTGTTCACTTCTCACTGCTGTGGATACCTGGCCACATGTCATGTCCTTTTTTCCTTTCCTCCTTTTTAAAGTGGCAAAAATCACTGATATATATCACAGTGATATAGTGCATGTCCCTCTGACAGTTACTCATTGTATTTCACTGCGGATTGCCTTTCAACAGCGTAAACCACTTATTTTTAAAACTCAATGCTTAAAAACATGCACAAGACTGTACCGGATGAGAAATTTCTACACTCCCAATAATCCTTTTCAAAAGGTACACTTTTGTACCTATAACATTTAAATATGTACACTTTAATGGGTTATTTCACGCAAAAATGAAAATTCTGTCATTAATTACTCATTGATTACTCATGAAATCAGAGAGCCCTTCATATACAGCAATACAACTGAAAATGATCCCAGATCCAGAAATGTAGTAAAACATCTGTAAAATAGTCCATGTGAACTAGTTTTGGGACGCTACAAGAATACTATTTTTGCACAAAGAAAACAAAAATAACACAATTTACTTGACAATTTTTTTTCCCCCGTGTTACGTCTTTTGTCATTTTAGAGCGTATCATGATGTATGCGTTACGTTATCCTCTAGGTGTAAATGACCAAAGATTGCGCACATGTTTGTACCTAAAGGGTCCATTTTGGTACCTTAAAGGGTTAGTTCGCCCAAAAAGGAAAATTCTGTCATTAATTACTCACCCTCATGTCATATCAAACCCATAAGACCTTTGTTCATCTTCAGAACACAAATTAAGATATTTTTGATGTAATCAGAGAGCCATCAGACCCTCCATAGACAAAAACACAACTATAATGATCCCTCAATCAGAAATGTGGTAAACATCATTAAAACAGTCAATATCACATCAGGGGATCAACTTCAGTTTTGTGACGCTAGGAGAGTAAGTTTGTTTGCACAAAGAAAACCAATTTAACATAATTTTAACATATTAACCATTCCTCTCCCCTGACTTACTTCTTCCACCATTCTAGAGAGCATCACAACATTTGCATACGCTTTCCACTAGGCCTACAACCGCAGATTTCGCACATGCACATGCTTTCCCCCAGATGTAAGCATGGTTGGTTGAAGAATGGTTAAGTAAATTATGTTACTTTTGTTTTCTTCACACACAAAAAAAAAGATGTCACATGGACTATTTTCTGATGGACTGATGTTTTTAGTATGTTTTTAGAGCTGGGATCATTTCAGTTGTATTGCTGTCTATGGAGGGACATAGATGGCTTTCTGATTCCATCAAAACTATCTTCATTTGTGTTCTAAAGATGAAAAATTATCTTTCAGGTTTGGAAAGACACAAGGGTGAGTAATTAATGACAAAAATTAATATTTTTGGGTGAACTAACCCTTTAATTGTGCCTACCGTTGCCTAACATTGACTAAAAGACACCAATTTTTTGAGTTCATGGGGTATTTTTAAAAACAACATAAATGACATAGAACACATGTTTTATCCATCTTAGGATGATTACTGACCCTTCATCATACTGATGGCGTCCTCCACCTGCGGCTTGAACAGGTTCACTCCCATCACCGTGGCCAGATTCTCAACGCTCATTTTATTCACCTTTGAGTTTTGTTGGACCTCAAAAAGGAATCTGAAATAGCAAATATGATTCAAATACAAATACAAAGGCTTGTTTTTGGTTCTATCAGTGTCTGATCAGTTGTCTCTCTTATAGGGACTTGTACCTGCAGATGTAACTCAGTAGGTTGTAGTTCACTTTTGGCAGAAGGCTGATTTGTTCCTCCAGCTTTTCTTTGCCCTGGGATTGATCAGATTGCAGTTAGTTAAAGGATCAGTGCTCATCTAATATACTGTTTTTGTGAATGTGCTTCTCACAATTGCAGTGGCAGCATCCAGCATCAGAGTGCTGTCAAGGAAGGCCTGATACTGAGTCCAGGGCACAACAGGTTCAGGAAGCTCTCTGAGGTACAACTTAAGTAAGGACCCCACCGTGTGGACATCAGTGTCACTGCAGGAAGGTATGAAGAAATAAATATAAATGTGGCATGCGGTCTTTACAGCCAGAAAGACAGTTGCAAAAACAGTTGCTTGTCAAATGTATAATGTGCGTGTGTTCAATGGCAAGATCTCTGTTAGTCAGGACAGGATGTGGCTCAGCCGCAGATCGTCAGTGTGTGCCAGGTTCCTCTGAAATAGTGTGCTTTTGTATCTCTCTTTCTCTATCTCTCATGCTTTTGCACATCCTCTCTCTCTCACACAAAAGTTCTCTCTCAGATCTAGTTCATACATTCTGGGTCAAACTCTTTACCTTATTCTACTTCCTCAAAATAGCAGTGAAGATTTTAGCATCACCATAAATGGTCATACAGAGCGTGGTTATCCACATAAAAGCATTTGCAATGCGAACTTTAAAACACATTGAAGTCAACGAAAGCAGTGGTCAAAAAATTAATTCCAAAAAATAATCAAATTTAGTCTTGGATTATGTTTTTTTTTTTTTGGACATTTATTTCATTATTTCATTTCACATAATGCTTCTCTTCCAAACACAGTAATGAGGAGTAACCTGAATACATAAATAAACACAATAAGCCATTGTATAAACTTTTTTCACTCAAAAAAGTATTTCAAAATTAAAGTATTTGTAGAATTATTAATTTATTTCTAATAAATGCAGCTCTTTTTAAACTTCTATTCATCTACAAAAATATTAAGCAGCTCAAATGTTTTCAATGCATTTATAATCTTCAGCCATCATAAGAAAAAAAAAATGTTTTAAATCCTTATAATATTTCACAATATTTGTTTTTAATTTATTTTGCACTGTACTAAAATATACACTGTACACCTTAAAGTACCCTATAAGCACCACGGTACACGAATGTAGTATGTATTCAGTACCACTGCATGCCATTACTGGACTAAACAATAAACAATGTGCTTTTTCAGATCAGCTCTCTACAGCATTTAGACATGTTAAACTATACCTGGGGAATGACGGTCTCTCTCCAGCATCAAAAGCCTCTCTGAAATGTTTGACCTGGTTGTCCTGTCCTGGCAGGCGAAAGATGCCCTCCTCATGCAGGCCATGCTCTCTGAGGAATTCAGCACACTTCTCCACCAGGAAGGGCACCAGACGTGGCCCAAATTTCTTTTCATACACCATTATGTCTGAAAGGCTCTTTCCAAATACTTTGAGGAGAGAAACATAACCATTTTATTTAATAGCCGTTGTTAGTCTATGGATTCATACCAAAGTTACAGCAAACAAGAGGCTATTTAAATGTATCATAAGTGATTCTCTGAAGCAAGGTACATGCCATCAAGGTAATAGGGTTTCACTCAAGTTACCAATTTTAACTGTCTACACCAACATACACTCTAAGAAGAGTCTGAAAACAACAACAACAAAGCATTTAGCATATTGATATTTCCACAGTTGTTTTAGAAACCTGTGTCGGTTTTGTTTTAGGGTTAAAGGAAATGTCTCTAGACTTAACAGACAATGTCTGAATGATTCAAAGAACCTACAAAGAACAAACTTTATAATATAAATTTATTATATGATGAATGATATATACCTCCATTGGACCGTGATCCAATTGCTTTGCGAATGAAGCGGACCCACTCTTCCATCTCGCTCTGACTGGTTGCCATGAGAACATAGGCTTCCCGCTCTCGATCTGTACTGCTACCTGCTGCATCAGGTACACAACAACTGTATGATTGCCCTCCAATGTGATCTTACACACTGTAAAAAGCTTGCATATATAGTGACCTCAAAGTCTAAAGTGCGCCCTGTACAAAGTAACTGTCTCTCAAAAGAAAGAATCGACTCTGAATCATTGAAATTAGTCATTTTTAAAAATAATCCTAAGCATTTCATGTTGACGTAAACATGAAACATTAGCACATTGCCCGCCCACTTGAAATGAAAATGCAAATTCAATCTTTGCCACAAGGGGGCGAAACGCTGTAGTAATAAGGCCATCACATTTGACCAATAGGTGGCGCTGTAAACAAATCGATGTGGTATGTTCTATATGCGCTGATGGCCGACACAAAGTTTGTCAATATGCCAAAGCATTGCAAAAATACAGTCTCAAGTGTTATTTTAGGATCATGCCTCAAATTCGTTGCTGTGATATGATATAAGTTTGGGTCACATTGGCATGGTATACATGTAGTCGGTAATATGTCAATATGTCAAGAGTTTCATTGCGATACAGCCTCAGATGAAGACTCTCTCCAGCAAATTCATTTATATGCTAAACAAAAAACGTCGACACAAAATCCCTTTCTTGCCAGCCAATGTGACCAATGTGACTTCACACCTACAATGTGTAGGTGTGAAGATGAATAGAGTCAAATTAGGTGAAAATCTGACTAAATTCAGAAAAGCAGATTTCAAAATGGCAGACAGGAAATTCAGCCAATTATGGCAAAATATCGATGTTCTCAGCTTGATCCAGAGAATACAGCAAAACCAGAAATTCCAATTTATTACCATAGGCTAATGTCACCAAAAGCTATATGCATTTTTTAAAGTTTCATTACTCAAAACTAAACTTTTTGAGTACCACCAGGGCATGGTGCCAAAGATGCATGAAGAGTTTCATAATGATATACTAATGCGGTCCATAAAATACAGCATTTTAGAACAAAATTCAAAATGGCCCACGTTACACAGAATCTATAGAGACAACTTTTTGCCAACATGGTCTTAAGATGATCTGATTAAATGTTTGTGACAATGCCCTAGGAGGAGTTCGAAAAAGTAGGTTTAACAAACAATAAAAAAATTTTCTATGGATATTTTTGAGACTGTCCTCTATCAGTGTGCCAAATTTTTTAACATTCCTGCAAACGGTTCTATGGGCTGCCATAGACTCAAGAGCAGAAGAAGAATAGTAAGAAAAATATCAGCAACAAAAACAATAGGTGCCTATGCAACTTTAGTGCAAACTTTAGTAACATTATTCTTTAGAGAAACAGCTATGTAAACATAACATGTTTCCTAAATATCTACAAGCATGTTTTTGTTTTTGCTTTAGAAAAGTCAAAAACTTACATACAGCACCTTCAATGAAAAGACTTACCTGGGATAATCTCAAACAGGAATTTATCATCTGCATTTGATGGCAGCTCATTAACTTGGCATGAGAATAAAGGGATGGTTCCCTAAGATCAGAATGAAAGAAGAGGGTATAGTTACTCTCTGAGTGATGGTAAATAATGTAATAAATAGTGAAAAAAATAAGTTATTTAGCAAATAAATTAATAAAATAATAATAATAATAAATATCAGAAATGAAAAAAAAAGCAAAAATATATATAAAAAAAAAAAAACAATTATAGAAAAAAAGAAATTATGTAAAATGAAGAGGAAATATTAAGGATTCTGAGTAACATAACCAAATACTAAATAAAATAGATGGATTAAATTAAAAAAAATAATAATAATAATAAAATAAAATAATTTTAAAAAACTCCAGGAAAGAAGAAATAAAACAAAACACAAAGCAAATTTTAAAAAATGATAAAAATGTTAATGTTTGTATTACTCATGTATGCCTACCTGGACAGCGTTCTCCCTGTCATCTTTATGGTATGTTAGGACATTTCCTCTCAGCACAAAGAAGCGCAGCTGCCAGTTCTTTACAATGGATCTCTGCTTCTTCAGCCAGCCTGTTTTCAGAGGTTTCTCCATCGATCTCTTAAAACCTGTGTGTGTGGATCCAGGGCTCCCTTCCCCTGGCATAACACTCTTGGAGCGAGCTGAGATGAAAACCGATAAAAAGCAGGCAGAGAATAAGACGCAAACACGCAGATGAACCCAAGCCTTGCTGAAAATAAAAAGATCTGTCACTAAACTAATTCTATGTTTAAATCATGAGACTATCATGTGTGGTCATGTCAGTTGCTAACTGTCTGAACCCGGCAGCTTCCAGCTTGATAAATACTTTCAGACTTGCTGTGATTGTCCTTACGCTGATGAAAAAAATCTTGCTGTGACTTAAAAGACCAGTACTGCCAGAAACAAAACCACACACTTCAGCCAAAATGGCTTTCGATGACCAATGGATTATTTGCTAGGTCAAAAGAGTATTATTGGATCTTCACTCTTTCCCACATAAGTTTGAGAACTGAAACATCAAAGAGGAACATTTTGTTGTACAGAGATTGACCTTTTATACCTTGAGAGATCTTCGGGTCTGGCAAGGTTCCAGTTATGTTTCATTAAAGAATCACCCTTGTTTTAGATTATGTTGAATGATGAATCAAACTTACACAGCTTGATTTAAATTTATGAATATATTTTTTAACAAAACCAGGAAATCAACAACAACAAAGATTCTCAGCAACATGATCATTGGGTTTTATGCAAACTTGAGCTTTTATACAAATATGTATATGTCAATGATCTGTTATACCTTGAGAGACTTTTAGTGAAGATGCAGTTAGTTTCCCATACAAAATAAATATTACACCAATGGTGTCTATGAGAGAGAATTATAGATACTCCAGAGATCTCATTTGTGATTTAGTTTTCTGGCGGGATAGCCCTTAGCAAAGGGAGGGTGGGGTAGAGAAGCCTGTGATAGAGGGATAAGAAAAACTGTTCAGAGTGGCAGAAAATAAGAAAATAAAATAAGAACCCCTAGTTGGTGATCATCAGAGTCAAAGGTTGCTTAGTGAAGCCACAAAACACTTGACTTCATGGCACCTCTTTGAAAAGAAATCATCTACAATAAATAAATCTCTAGACAGCAACCAATCAGAAATTATCTAAATGATATGGTGATGGTGTCACAGTGATTTGAGCAGTTGAAGCTTTTGTAGTCAAATTCGCTATAACGCGTTGAGATCGGAGGAAAGGGCAGAAGAGAGAGAACTAAGATAAACAGGAAGTTACAAGCTCATCAGCCACAGGAAGTAGCGTTATTTGAAAGATCCCCACCTAATGTCAGCCTCTTTGGTCTATTTTGAGAAGATCTTCCCTGATGGAGAGCACGGAGCACTGTTCTCTCTCCTGGACCACAGGCCCACACACATTGCTCGTCTTCAGGCCTCACCCATTTCTATGACACACGCTGGGATCAGGGGAGGGGAACAGAGGCGCTTCAAACTCCCCATGAATTACCAAGGAGATCACAGCAGAGATGCAAGACGCTGTTTGCGTCAGGACGAGCTGTTCTGCGTCAGGCTAAACTTTAGGACATTAGTAAAGACTGATGACCATTCGTGTTCAGCTGAACTGCAGATGCTAAAATATGCATCATTTTTCTTTAATGCTATGTGACCGTAACAGTCTAACAGCTAAAGGCAATGTTAAATGAAAACACAGGTTTCTTAATTATATTTCATTAGTGCATGTCAAAGGGCAAAAATGTGTCTGAGTAATCTTTAATTAAAATGATCATTTATTTCACCACTGAAAATTAATCATTTGGTACAATGCACTTAGCACTTTGTGCACATAGATGTTTTTACATTGTATTTTTGAAAATATATGTGATTACATCTGTATTTAAATTCTTTTATTACATTCACATATACACTCTTGGCCCATCCCTTACACCTTAACCCACCCTTAAACCTACACATACCACCAAACCTGTCCCTAACCTTACCCATATCTCACCTACGTATAGCAGCGGAAGTTTATTTATTTTTTTATTATTATTTAAAACAATAAGACGGGTCGCAAATAGATGTGCATAATATTAAAAGTTTGATAGGAAAATGTATAACTTTATGGCCAGTAACTGATAATGACTTATATAACCTTTCTAAAAATCCAAATAGCTTAAATAAATAAACAATTAAAGCCTAAAAGATAAAACATACTTGAATCAATCATTTTAAATGCTAACTTGAAAAGTTAATCATATTACAACACGCATTATAAAAATACAGATACTGAGACTAGCTATGATTAATTGTGAACATGTATTGTTGAATTATTAATGTTTTTTAAATGCAAAGTGAATATTAGATGATTAAGTGTGTATTAGATAAAATGTAACTTAAAATGTAAAAATAGAGCAAATAAGCATGCACAATTAAAAGAGCAGCACTGACTAACAACTTAAAAAAAATCACCAGTAAAATAACACCAGTATATTCTGCACCTATAGCTATGAACAGTGTTTTTTCAATTGTAAAAAATGTGGCTGTACTACAAGATGCTTTGAATAAAATCTGTCTGCTGATATAATTAATTAATTGATCAAATTACGTACGTTTTAATTGATCGCAAAACTAATCAAAGGGAATTAAATATTTAAATATCCATAATTAAATATCCAACTCTGGTTTAGAGCAATCAAAAGCCATCAGAAAGCTTAGAAACGCTAGTCTCTCTTAACTTAGGACACTGCTGAGAAAGCCTCAACCAAAGATCTTGTAACAGGTCGTACAGTAGATAACTATCTACCATTTAACAGCATGCTGACATTCTGAGCAGAGAATGATGTTTCACAGAGTGTCGCAGCGTCTTCCTGCCTGCAGCTTGTGAAGATTACACACAGAGGAAATCACTAATGCTTTGCATCTCCAACAGACAGTGCACAGCGAGACCAGAAACGCCACGAGTCACCACACACACCATAAACCTGCCTCTTTTTATACCTGATTGCCCCATAAATCTGCTGGAAGTCACACTTTATTAAAAACCTGGAGATTAATGAGAACATTTAGTCAAATTAGCAAAGGAAGTGCTACAAATAATCTTGTCACAAATAACTATACAACATTAAAAGGAGCGTAGGGGATTCAACAAGGAAAAGCACGTAGCAGAGTGCTCAATTCAATTATATAGCCTTGGGGGAAATCCTCCAACATCACTATGCTGTTATACCGAGGGGTGTATGTTTGATGAAATTGAAACATTTTAAATGAAATCTCTTAATGAGCCCTAGCTCTACTGGCAAACTGTCATGCATGAGTGTACAAAAAATGTAACTCTGGTTCTCATCCCTCCTCTAAATTAGACTAAACACATAGTAACCATTTCCCATAATATAAATGTCAGACATTACATGCATCAGTAAAGACCAAACCTTTAGTTCCTTGTGACAGGAGGCATGCTGTGTCAAAGAATCCCACATAAGTCTACCCTCCTGGCCAAGCGACATTCCTAATACACGGAAAAGACTTTGACCTTTGACCACAACGCAGTGACACTCACCAATCTTGGCTGTTTCAGCTCTGAAGGTGCTGAAGTCCCAGTTGCGAGGTAGTCTCAGAGACATATCTTCAAAATCGGACCAAAGGGTTACACACACACAAACACACTCACACACATTCTCTCTCGCTCACACGCACACAAAAACAATCACAAAACACAGAGTCAACTCTAAGAGTACATTCTTTCCAGTCAGCCCCTCTTCTTCTCTTTAACTTCCTCCTTCCTCTGCTGATCTGATTCTTCTTCTTTTTTTTTTCTTTTTTTTTCTACACTCACAAACACGTTCAGTCTTGCCCTTCGGCTCGCCTGCAGTGTTTGTGTAAGCAAACCAAAATGTATTCTAAAGTTCCTACATCCAGCATGTTCATCAGAAGCAGCAGAGCAGCACTGTGACTACTCGTACCCGCAATCTTCACGAGCTGAGGAAGTGAGTCAAGACAGCCACAGAAAAAATTTGAGATATGATGAATTTCTACACAGGCAAACAATGCAGACTGCAATGATGCAGGATGTACCTCAACCAATGGGGCCAGTTTCATCACAGACATAGTCATTATTTTCTTGGAGAGATGCACAATAGTGTTTCTTTGTAAAACCATGGTGTATTTTAAAATGGATACACATTTGACATCATAAAAAAACTGCTTATGACATAAAAAGGAAGTTCAAACAGCAGGAGGAACTATTTATATAGTTACCGAGCTTTCCTCTTTATTAACCATTTACAAATCACTGTACACAAAGCTGCAGGGAAAACACATTTATCGGCTATATCAAAAATTACAAAACAAATGCAAACCATAATACTTGAAGACAAATAACAACAACAGCAGATTGAGCTGTTGTTGATTTGTTCAACAGAGAGGAGTTTTTTCTTCTCAGTGGCAAACCAAGATAGCTTAACACGTCTGACTGGGTTTAAGGTCTGTGTTTTCACTTATATGTAAATATGAAAAAAGCACAACTGCACTGCAGTCAGTTTCGTTCAATCACTTCAGGAGAGCAACATCAACATTTGTGTACTTGCTAAGAAGGATAACGTGTCATGGCAGTGTCTACGGAAAAAAGCTGTGAGGCATCACATTAAAAACCGCCCAAAACACTAATGAACAATATGTCAGTCTGGTACTAGAACTCGTTAACCACACACATCCCACGCTGGCACAAATAGTTTGACGCCCTCTAGTGGTTGTGAATGGCACGCGCAAAATTCTGAAGGACTGTTAAAGTAATTTGCTCGTTCAAACTATAACATATTTTATTTTTCCATGCATTTAAGGCTTTGATAAATGACTTTCTACACAAATGTTTATGGCCACCGGCCGCACTCAAACGCACGTCTCTGCCTGCTCTCCTGAAAATCAGTGGTTGGCCAGCAACATGACGGGTTTAACTCTCTCTCTGTTGATTATAAATCATTGCATTTGCTCTGTTCACGTCTGGAGTTTGTGCAGTACGTTAATATTTCAGCACAGGGGCTTATACATACACAAAGCATATAGGACCGATCAAATACAGTAAAGAATAAGAATAGAATCATCTCTACGTCAAACATATACAGTATATACTCTTAGATTCTAATATAATGTACGCAATTCTCTCTTTAAAATCAGGACATTGAACTGAACTAATAACACGAAGTCATAATGAATAAAGTATATTAAAAGAAAGAAAAATGCACCACTGAATACAGATGGAGATGGTTTGCTTATGGAATCGAAAAAAGAATAAATAAATGAAATGCATTTGTTGATGTTGGATGGTGAAAATAAGTAGGGGCAATTATTACACGTGGATTTATGGTCATAATTCTTTAGGTGTGACGCTGTTTATTATTGTTACGTCACGCTCCATGGCTTTATCCGTTCATAAAAATCTTATAAATAAACAAAAGCATTTTGAATGAATGTAACTCTGGTAACAAGCTGTCTATTTCTCTTTTTTAAGACCTGTGGGAATAAAAGAAAACACTCTAAATAAGATTTAAGAACTAATTTTACATCAAAACGACCCAACATATGACATCAACACAGTCGATCAGTCTTATCAATACACACAGGTCTGAAAGCATGTGCTTGTGGATCTTTATTGTTGAATGGCAGTGGACTGTACGTACAAACTGTGACCTGAGCCTGTTAACATCCTCTTATAGCTTACTGTATAACACTTCTCCTTTAAAGCTGCTCGATGACACCCATTAGGGCTTCATTATATTAAAATAAATATGGTTTATGGCACAGGTGACTATGACACATAACATATTATAGGGGAAGGAAAACACAGTTCTGAGCAACATTTGGTTGAGTTCACACAGCAGATGATGGTAAAAACAAATCATACAATAACACATGGTCTCATGCAGTGAAAATGGCACAAAACAAAAAAAAGGATTAATTCTAAACTAAAACAGGGATATTATGGCCTGGACTGATCCTTACCATTTAACATGTAACACACACACACACACACACACACAAAGCTTGAATAAGATTAGCTTGTAACCGCTCAGTGACAACAGAACATTAAAAATCAAACTAGAAATGATAAAATCAGGATTTAGACCACAAATAGTAATTTTTAAACATTCAGTGTGAAATGTTTGTCAACATCTCCAAATGGTCCTTTTCAGTGCGGAGTAACAACTAATTATTATTAGTTATCGCAACGTAAATTGAATTAAAGTTCTCCTGTTTGGCTTACAGAGATTTTTTTTTGTAACAAACATGAAGGCCGCGTAATTTCTAGTCTGATGTGACCTAAACTTCCTCTCAAAAACCGTATATAGACATCTGAATGTTCTCCTTAACTTCAGGAAGTACAGTATATATACTGTACAGTCTCACAGCTGAACTGTAACAGCGATCACTGACTGGCACAGGTTTCAATGACCATAATACTCCTAAATATAACGTTTACAAAAACCCAAGAACGTGGAAACGTAGGAATTACGGCACTCTGCAGCGAATATACAATCTTTTTTGAAACTATGATATAGTATGGAAACACCCGTTTTCAAAAAAAAAAAAAAAAAGGCCAGCCTGAGGTTGAAATGACAGTGTGATGAGCAGTGCATTAAAACAAAATAAAACATAAGCACTATAAAATATTCAGACGATCTATAGGTACAGAACATTTGTACACAAGTGGAAATGTACAGCTCAACTCACAAAGAACTGTAACAACAACGTTATCTTAATATATATAATATTATTTTGTGGTGTAAGAGATAAACATAAAACATTCACAAAAAAAAATAAAAAAGGCAGAAACACTGATTTGTACACATACACGCTCTCTTTCTCGCAAACACACTGAAAACATTATGACCCAAGGTTGTGGTTCAGTTGTCTGTTGTTTCCCTTCTTATGTTCCTCATCTCATCTCCCACTTCCATACATGCCTGGATCTGCTTCCGTCGCACTCTCTGTCCTCCCTCCAAACACAGCCCACTCTGGTGGGGTGGTCCGAAAAGCTAGGCTGCTTCTTCCAGGGCAGGGAGCAGGCCTTTCTCTGTCAGATGAGCCTTGAGCGAGTTAAAGATGTGGAGCTGTTGGTCTAGTCTCAAAGCAAGAAGCTGCTGGATGACTTTAGAAGGGTTTGGCCCTCTACAAGGTTTGGGGACAACAGCGATGATTCATTAAAAAGTACACTTGTGGACATACCAACCCCAAACTATTAATACAAGCATACAACCCCACATATACCAGAAATTCATTAAAAACAGTCTTACCTGATAAAGCTGGCAATGTAAACATTTACAAATGTGGCCATAAGGTACTGACAGTCGAAGCGGTCCATGATTCCTCCATGACCTGGAATGGTGTTTGCAAAGTCCTGCAGTGATGGACATCAGAGAGCAAGAGTGAGAAGAGTGTAAATCACAGGAAACTCTTCAGCTACACTGAAGCTCTGTGCCACATCTAAATCTGTCTCTCACTGTTACTGCATAAGAGAGACAACTGATGATATGTGGGTGCTCAAATTACACCCACCTTGATTTTGAAGGCCCTTTTGAAGCCGCTGGCGAAAAAGCCGCCAAAAGGTCCCATGATGGAGGCAAATGCTGACAGGGCAATGCTGTGGATCTGGAATGGGTACAGCTTTACTGTCGTCTAAAAGTAAAAGATGAAGAGAGATGGAAATGTTTAAGAAACTTCCAAAAATGTCAGAATCAACAAAACACAGAGTCAAGCAGAGCTGTGACAGAATCCCAGAGAGCGGGAAGTCAGCAGATGGCTGTGTCTGAGCAACTGGTAAACACAGACACAAAGATCAAAAAGAGAAGAGAAGGAGTGGACAGACCAAGTGAGAGACATGAGGAGTACGTGTTTGACAGATGGTGTGTGTGTGTGTGTGTTTTACCCAGCCTGTGATGGACTGAAGTACAGGCGGCAGACCGTAGTCCTGAAGCTGGAAGAGCTCAGACGGCTCACAATCTACTGTGAACCTGTTAGAGTCATTGTTAAACTCCACAGGACACACAAAGTAGCGGTAACCTGCCATCACGTAGGACAGCTGGAGAAGAGACGAAACGAGATTTGTGATCATTCAGACACATCAAATGAATTGATCAAACTAATCAGCCCCTAGGGCTGGGCGATATATATATATTGATTAGCTCTAAATCTTCGTCAGCTGCGTTTAAATGCAGGCTCTGTTCATTAATTGGCGCTGCATTTAAACACAGCTGATGAAAATTTAGCGCTAATCAAAGAACCGCCTTTACTGATGAGATGCACGTAATATAACGTACGATATATATCGCCCATCCCTATCAGCCCCTTACAAGGTGTCAATCGAGGCAATATTTTTTCTTTTAATCACCAAGGTTCCCAAATCTACATAAAACATTCAGCAAAGACCAGGCGAAGAACAGGATGTGGGTTATTATTACTCACTAGGATTCCAAAAACAACAGTGGCGAAGAAACCACCGATAAACCCCTCCCACGTCTTCTTAGGAGACAACTGCAGAAACAAAAAAATCAGCATTAAGAAAACTGAACTAAAAATACACAGAGTACACAGAAAGTAGTTAGACAGTAAAGCCACACTCAAATACGTACGAATGTTACCGCATTACACAAAAACAGCAGAACGCAAGCTTTTTATTTTAAATAGAGAGACACTTCAAGCTAAATACTCAACAAAAAGAAGTTTATTAGGTTTTCACGTCCTAAAAACAACAGATATACTGTTTAAATGCAAGTATTTGGATACTTTCTGATTGTGAAATATTTAAAGATCTCGACCTTCTAGATCATTGAATAAAAACATCAGCTGATTAAAGACAATAGCTAAAATTATGAGTAAACTTTACCACACTACTGTTGGGGATAACTAAGTAATTAAATATTTACTTTTATTTTGGCAAAGATGCATTGAACTGATCAAAAGTGAAAAATCTAGCTAACACTTTACAGTGAGGTTAACAGCATTAGACAACCTGAACTACTGTAAGAAAGAACGGATACTTCTGCAGCATTGAGTTGAAGCTAATTTCAGCATTCACTAAATGCATTATTAAAAACACAAGTTGTGTTTGTTAACATTAGATAAAGCACCGTGAACAAACATGAACAATTAATTATTGTTTTGTTTTTTATGATTGTTTTTTAGCATAAAATTATTAGTTTCCACAAAAACACAGTATTAAGCAGCCTTTTTTTTTTTTTTTTATAAAAATAAAAATGTTTCTTGAGTACCAAATTAGTAAGTTGGAATAATTTCTGAAAGTTAAGCCTGGAGTAATGGCTATAAATAAAACTTTAACATCAGGAACTGATTACATTTAAACATTTTTGAAATCATAATAATGTTGTTTTAATGTATGTTTTATCAAAAAAATACAGCCTTGGTGTGCATATATCAATTGTTTAAAAGACGTTAAAGCATCCTACTTCTGAATAGTAGTGTAAATATTATATCACCATTTTATTGTGATTTTTAACATATGATTTAACTGTGGTGTAAAAAACACAAACCTTGATGAGAGGGGTGCGACCGAAAAAGAAGCCAAACATGTAAGCCATGATGTCATTACAGATAACACAGGAGATGGGCACAATAAACCTGCGCACACAGAAACAGATCAGCTACAGCAGGAAACCAACTGTACCGTTTCTAACATTGTGGAATGACACAGGATTGAACTCTTTAAATGTGTAAATATCATACGGGTTTAGATAGTGGTACACAGGAGGCATCATCTTACCAGATCATCCCCTCAAACAGGTTATGAATGATTAAGTGGGACTGGGTCACCACAATCAGCAAGGTCACATGAGTCCAGCCAAACTGGGGAGAGAGAAAGACAGGATGAATAGCTCGATTCACTTCAAATCTGGAAAAAAGATAGGAAACGTGTATGGTCTCTGTCCAAATCCCAGAAAAAGGGACTAATTCATGCATGTTTGTAGAATGTCAGACAGTGTGTAGACAAAAACACTGTTAAATGTGTTCTATGGCCTAAACGCAACATTAACACCCTCACTCACTCACTCACCATGTAGAACTGCAGACGGTAGTGTTTTTTCACCAGGCTCAGAACAAACATGCAGAACCCTGGAAAACACACACATCTGATAAAACAGACAGTTCCGGTTCCACCAGTGCCATCCCCACATGTCTACAGGACTATTTAAGGCCAGTCACACTGTCACTAATTATGTCCTGTTTGTCAGGAACCAGTCAGTAGCCAAATAAACGTGTCTAAGCCAAACCACGACCATCTAACACTATATAATCTGTGAGGTTTATACACGTTTTATCAGTCTGCCTAAACTAATGATATGGTGTATAACTGATGATCTTGTTTAACTTTACATCAATAAACAAGGCTGTTGCACTTTATAAAAACAGAACGCTGATGTATCTTTAAAACAGACCGGTTTCCATTCCAGCTCAGTCATGGCAATATATACAATGAAAATTAATTTAATATACCAGAATAATTGCGGTTTCAAATAAGATACTCATACAGCAAGCAACTTTGTCTGTATTTCTTACTCTTGAATCACGTATGAATGACAAATTATGATGTCTATGAAGCATCAAACAGAAAATAGTATGAAAACTTCATATAGAACTAAATCATGAATGTATAGAAATAAATCTTTAGTGCTGTCAAATGATTAATCGTGATTAATTGCATCCAAAATAAAAGTTTTTCTTTACATAATATATGGGTTTATGCTGTGTTTATTTATTATGTTTATATTAAAACACGCAATATATTTGAAAGTATTTACATGCAAATGCATTTGTTTTCTTATATTTGATATTATATTTAAATACATTTAATATATAAAATATAATATATAAAATATAACATTATATTTTCATGAAATATATACATGCATGTTTGTATTTATATATACTTAAATATACACAGCACATGCAAATATATTATGTAAAGAAAATATCATTTTTAATAATTTGACAGCACTAAAATCTATATAGTAATAACTATGTAAAATATAAATAATCTAATCGTGATAACCATTGATTGAATGATTTATTGATATAAATTATTGTTTCATGATTAATATTTATACATTAAGGTTTTTATTTTTATATTCAGACTTCATGTAATTATTTCCTGTTTGGTGCTTCATACATATAAACTTTTAGTTAATAATAATAATAATAATTGGTAATTATAATTTAAATTCTTCTATTCTTATCATGTATAGATACCAAAATTTGACCACACTGCCAATTTTGTTACTTACTGTGGTTTGGTGCGTCATAATAGATTAATCATACACAATTTGCCTTTTCTTTTTCTTTCTTTTTTTCCTTCTTCGATAAGCATTGTTTAACTGTCTGTTTGAACTGTAGTTGTGATAAAATGTTAATATATTGAACAAAATAATAATAAGAAAAAACATTAGGACTTCTAATTTAGCTTGGATTAAATCTGCTGTTAAGCATCTTTTTGAAAGAGCGAGGGGTGCACAGACAAGCAGAAAGCCTAACCACTTCCTGGATGACATTACCTTCACGCTTGTGAAAAACCAACTAAAATCATTACGTCTGCATTTCAACTGGTAGCAGAGTTTGCCTTCAGCACTCTGTGTAGAACAGCAGGAGCTGTTGGAGCAATAACTGTGAGAACTATTAGTTCCCAAAGAGCTTAAATCCAGAAACATCAACGGCAAATAAAGTGGCATGCATGTAGGAAAAATGAGTTTCAAACCTGTGAGGTACAGGGCAAAGGAAATGAAGCGGTGGTATTTGCTGAGGATGCGTAGAGGCTCCTCCCTCTGCACCAGTGTGAAGAAATAATCTGTCACTGTTTCACCATAGAAGAAGTAGTTCACACACAACAGGAAGTACCTGTGAAAAACCGTTAAAACTGGCAGTCAGACATTGTGACAAAGTCCTTTCACATCTGTTCTTTAATCAAAGTGCTTCTAACGGTTACCATAGTAATTATTAAGGGCCCATTATGATGTTAGCAATAAGAAGTGTAGGGAATGGTCAGACTGTAGCTGAGCAGCAGCTCAAGACGATTATGAACACACAGAAGGACTAATGTAGAGAAATGGTTCTACTTATACCAGATTTGCCAGATATCTTATTTACAGCCTATAAACAAGTTCAAAGAAAAGTTCACCAGATGAAACAAGGTAAATCAGGAAATGTCATACTCTGCACACGAGAAAACTAGTGACAATATTTTGCATTAAGAAACAGAATCCTATGTTATGTTTAGTAGGGATATAACGGTATCAAAATTTCACGGTACGGTAATACCTCAAAACAAAACTAATTGAGAGGCTCAAAAAAAGTGTTTATTAAGCAGTTTACATGAACACTGAACATATTAATGACACACACACTAGCCATCTATCTGTAAACTTTGAAACAGGAACATCTTCAATTTTTCAATTTTAATAACAAAAAATTATTAAACCTTCCACACATCCAATTTAAACTCGCTTTGGATTGCTAGATGACATCATATTTCAATTTGCATATTCATTACGTCAGTGTGTCATATTACCTTGCTTCTCTGTGTTCACATAATGTTATAATCAATGCATCCTAATTCTCAATATAACTGTTTTCACTGATATTTTTAATGGTTTCTGAATGAATATAAAATAGTGACTGAAATGCACGCCATTATAAGGCCTTCTGAACTAGTTCTTACAAGATGTTAATCTAGATTAAAATCCTTATTAATAATCGTTTATAATTATATAATTATAGTTCATAATAATGAAGCCAAGTACACATACTTGGATGCCCTGCTCCTCTCAGGCTCTCGCTGAACAGAACAGACGCAGAGAGAGGTGTGCCTGCCGAGAAAACAAGAGCTCTCGCGGCAGAACCACAGACTCGCTGAGGTTTGTCCAAGAAGTCTCTAGATTTGTCGGTAGTCGCTTTTAGGGAAAAATATCGCCAAGGGGGTCTGAAAAGTCGCTAAATACATGTTGGAATCATTGATCTGTAGCGACATCAGACCACAAAGAATGATGGGCACACTTGGGCTGATGGGAATTGTAGTTCCTGAAAAAACTTTCTTCAGAAGACCCTATCGTTTTATCGAGCCATGCCACCACGGTAGTATCGGAAAAAAGTGATATTGCGGTACGACGGTATTTACAATACCATTACATCCCTAATGTTGTGAAATGTAGATTTCTTATATATATATATAACTAAATATGAGGGTGCCCAATACTGGAGATCCACCCTCAAGCAAACTTATGCACAGGCCTAAAATAGTTCCTTCTTTATTTTATTTTGGACATGAAAATATGACGTTTCTTTATAAGAGTTATTTGTTTAAAGGGTTAGTTCACCCAAAAATAAAAAGTGTGTCATTACTCACTTGCCCTCATGTTGTTCCAAACCCCCAAGAACACAAATTAAGACATTTTTGAGGAAATCTCAGAGCTTTCTGTCCCTGCATAGTCAGCAACGCAACTACCACGTTCAAGACCCAAAATGACACTGTTGAAATAGTCCATGTGACATCAGTGGTTCGACCTTAATTTTAATCTTAATTTTGTGTGCAGAGAAAATGTCATCACAAAATATCTTACTTTGTGTTCTGAACGAAGGTCTTACAAGTTTGGAACAACATGAGAGTAATTAATAATCAATTTTTGGGTGGACTAGAACTATAGGTTAACTCAAGACTGAATTCAAAACTTTAAATAGCATTCAGTGGGATTTTCACATTCACAAACCTGGTGAATCTTCTCTTTCACACCTGAAACAAACTACACTACAGTTGTTTTAGTGGTCTAAACCAGAGTGAATTTCCATACCTCTATACAGCTGGTGATAGTATGTATAGCTGGATTAATAAACAAGTGCAACATTTACAAATTTTTTACACAGAAAATGAAACTTGTAAGACATCAAGACAGCCATATTATGATAAGATGAAAGATGATAATGCTGCTCTCTAATTACAGGCAGTGCACATTGGGAGAGAGAGAGAGAGAGAGAGAGAGAGATCTGGGGTGACAGATAATGAGAACAGGGAGAGAGGGAGAGACAATGAAGCGTGGAAATGAAGGTGGCAGGTGCATGTCACGGGTCTCACCAGCTTAGCGTTCTGAACCAGGGCAGGTGGTAAGAGTGATACACGCTGTAACCAATTGTGATGATCTCATGGAAGCACTTGATCTGAACACACAGCACCTGTGGAAGACACACATAAGACAACAATGAGAAAACCAACAGGCAGCTAACTAGTTCCACTCTGAAGTGCTATTTCTAGCTGCTTTTGAAAGCAAGATTCCATCCGGTGTTTATAGCTGCTCTAACCGACAGTGGATAAAGCTTTTCCAATCTTTAAACGTCTTACATGGCACCATATAGCAGGACCACATACATTTATAAAAGACAATATTAAAAATGTATCACTATATTGAAATTTTATTTTGTTATTTAATTTGAATAATACATTTTGGACACTATTTTGGGGTCTTAAATTTGAAAATTTATTTTTTTAATAAACATCTGCTTGAGGAGAAAATTAGGGTTCATCAAGTTCATTGAGACTGACCAGAGTATCAACATACAAATGACACCCATTCAGTTGGAATAACCCACTAATTATAGATTATTATTGCATTTAATAATAGTTTCACTGTGGTTAAATTGTTTGTGTTTTAGTTCATTTCTTTTACATATTTACAGATTTTTAATATGTTGTTTTAACATGTTGTAATATAAATATAATTATAGGCTATAATATCTGAACATTAATTATAGAACAAAGTGGACACTGATTATTCAGAGACTACAACGGGGTCTCATAAATATCTCAGGCCTGCCCGAGCATAAACAATTCACCAGCTCAGCTGAGTAATTAGAAAAAATTATATATATATATATATATATATATAGAACAGTACTTATCTATCATGTGTGAAAGCAACAAAGAGACAATATATAGTAGTTTTTAGGTCTTGAGTGAACATGTCTGTTGGTGTTTACAGCAACAAGAGAAAATACTTACAATCATCATCAGCACCATCGGACCCAGATAAATAATGAAGAAGAAGAAGGAGATCATAGCCAGCGTGAGGATGCCCCTCACCCACCAGTTCTTCCATCTGCAGGAGAGACAAACACATTAACGCAAAGCATATTGGGTGGAAATATAATCTTCCTAATGGAAGGACTAAAAGCTCAGATGGCCTTTTTATTAAATGAATCATCTGGTGTTCACAGCAACATGGCAGTAATCTGCTCTGGAGCAGGATGCTTTATACACACTTTTTGTCTCACGTTACATGCATGTCCGTCATCATAATTGTAGATTTAGAGATGCTTACCGTGAGGAAAGGCCAGAGAGGGCTTTGTTCAGAACCTCTGGCGTGTCATCGGCAGAAACAGGAACCTCAGGAACCCCAGAGTCTGACTTGGTCTCATTGTCTGAGGCTCCATCTCGTTCCTTGCCCTCGGTTTCAGAGCCCTGGAGACAGTTGGAGAGAAAGAAATAAAGAGATTAATCAATCTATGAAATTAGATATTTGTTCATTTCTGAATACTGCTTAACCTACTGTTTTATTCTATTTTAGGATCAGTAGGGTTGGGAAACAAACATCAATTCCAACTCCAAAATCGAATGCTTAAAGTCAAAAATACTTACTTTTTTTTTTACTTATTTAATTTTTTTAAGGTGGCGAAAAGGGGCTTATAAATTTATTTGACTTTGTATCATTTATATAAGAAATTAATTCATTCAAAACTCTGACTCATCCAGCAATCATTCATTCATAAATGACATGAGATATTTAGTAATATTTTTTCTTCAGAACTGTGAGAGAACCAAAACCAAAAAAAATGTCAAAGAAAAAAAAAGCTGTTGTTTTTTCTTCAAAATAATCCAGGAAAAAAATGATCATTATTTAAACAGAAAAAATGTAATTTGCACATTACAATGATTTCTGAAAGATCATGTGACACCAAAAACTGAAATTCAAACTTTGCATTCACAGAAATTAATTACATTTTAAAAAGCACTTATTTCAAACTAATATTTCTGCTGTATTACTGAGCAAATAAATGCAGCCATCTGTTTCTAACAAGCCTGTGTGTCTAAGTAGCCTGTTGCATAATTACAAATGACCTGCCTTCATCCCCATAGCAACAGGCCATCATCATCAGATGGTGCTGCACCAGTTGGATGAGCTGTTAATAGGATGGTTCCAGAAACCTCTTTCTTTCCATCTGACATAGATAACTTGGATCTGATTAAGAAGAGCACCCCAAGCAAACGTGCATTTATGGCTGACACTCCTCTGACAGCAAGAGCTACGGAGAGATCCAGAGTTTCCATGGAGACGGACTACATCCTGATATTCAAGATGCCAGAGTTAAAAATACCCCCCCCTGCACCTCCTCCCGTCTCTCAAATGCACCACCGACCGCAAATAGCTCTTCAGGAACTGAGGACATCCTACTCTTCCTAAGAGAGACGTTTTCTGTCTTCCTGCCAGGTTTGAGCCACACCAGCCTCAGTGAATGAGTAACACTTCCGGCGAAATTGGCGGACGACAGCATTAACCATCTGGAAACGTGGAATTCCCCAACAAATATAACATTAATGACAGTCTACAAAAGAGATGAGTGAAGTCAGTGTGCGTTAAATTTGTCACATATATTAAAAACAACGCCTGACTATATTTGGTGTTCAGGAAGGAAAAGCATATCAAATCAGGCCTAAATGTAACTGCAATCTGATTCAGTCAATTAAAAAACCCATCTAAATTAGTTAAAAAAAATAAAATAAAAATGTAAAAACTTTAAGTTAAAAAGGGTTACATCTGAATATTTTAATCAGAATATTTAATTGATTTCTTTGCCAAATTGCATTGATGTCTAAAATGTAAAATAATGAAAGTTTCAGGACACATTCTTATTTTACAATTTTTATTTCTTATTAAGGTATATATATATATTTTTTTTCCTATAATTGGTATCATAGCTTTTAAACAATACTTTGTTATGTGTATTTAACCTCAGAACAATCTAAAATACCGTATACATCGACATGCATCAACTGAAGTAAAACATAGCAGGTTTTCTAGTGCTAGTCAACATAAATATTTTTTAATTATTATTTCACAAAGAATTTTTTATAACCACTTTCCAAGTTACAGAAAGCATGTTTAAATAACATTTCAGTGGAAAAATATTCCTAACTGTTTTTTTTTTTAATTACGAACTTCATAGGTTTTATTGGAACACACAATATTTGTTCTGGCGGTCACATACAGTTTCAATTAACCTTTTTTTTAATGAAATCGGAAAAAATAAACCATTTGTAGGCAGTTTAACTTCCATATTCATAACACACCTGTATATCCTCCTAATTTCAGCTACATTTTTGTTTAACAGGTGTGTGAAATCAGCCTCCCTAGACAAACATTACCAGTAGAATGGGCTTTAATACAGAGCTCACTTTCAACGTGCCAGTATCATTTGCCACCAGTAAAATTATATGGTTAGCTGTAATTTACCTAACCTTATCCGGTACAAGCATTTACCTAACCCAGGGGTGTCTAA
The DNA here is from genome assembly GCA_032353835.1 of Enteromius viviparus. Lineage (NCBI taxonomy): Eukaryota > Metazoa > Chordata > Actinopteri > Cypriniformes > Cyprinidae > Enteromius > Enteromius viviparus. The sequence goes on from JAUCNO010000795.1 coordinate 2,032,959, forward strand.
TCCTATGCCTAGAGGGCCATTGTCCTGCTAGGTTTAGCCAGAGTTGCCTTATTATTGGAAGATATGAGGGTCTGCATTACTTAACATTGTAAAAACATAACAATCAACTTGGATTACATGTGACTTGATAACTAATCACAATGATTTCTATGATTTCTCTTATAAAATGACATTTTTTTTTGGCCAACTAAAAAAGTTAAATCCAAAGCTATTGTTTAAGGACAGTGATAAGCTGTATACTCAATAAACCTGTTTATTCAGTGTAGTGAAGCCTCTTTCTTCATTGACATCCAATAAAAAAGCGGTCTCTGTGTTGGAATATAGAGAAATCTTACATTTTCTGCAAGAGGCATGATTTAGTTTATGGCACTTCTCTTTCCTTTCTATGGTATCTTTAAACAGTCATTGACCATTGCACAACTATGTTTGAAATTCAATAACATCAAGGTTGGAATGTTAGCATTAGCCAACTTGAATTAAACACACCTGAACCAGCTTATCAAGGTCTTTCTAGAAACTTCCAGACAGTGTTGAGTGTTGAGGCAAGTTGGAGCTAAACTCTGCAGAACAGTGGCCCTCCAGGACCGTGTTTGGCTACCCTGACCCAAGTTAACCATAAATCTGGGCAGATGAGACCTTGACAATATTCCAAACTCATCTTCTCCATGAGACCTTAACTGCTCCCTGCTATATCCCCCTTCTTCCAGCTCATACGATCTGCCCAATGTTTGAAACTTTTTATTAGGTTATTAAAGTAACATCCATGGTTTCGAAAATGAGCACATATGGGTTAGGGGTCCACATACTTTTGGCCATGCGGTGTATTCATCCTAAACTCAACCGGGACACTGTGTCATTACAATGGCATAGCTAAGACTAATGTAATAAACTCAGCAGCCCTCTCTCGCCTCACCAATGAGTTCTTAAAATTCCTGAAACCTCGCAGCAACATAAATACAAATCTGTGTAATATCTTAGGAGATGCGTTAAAACTCCACTGTTTGGTGAGCATTTGTTTGGATTTGGAATAACATGACGTGAGTAAATGACAAAATATTTGATTTTTGAGAAAACATCCCTTTAACATGAATCAAATATATCATTAAAGAAAGAAAATCTGAGAAAGAAAAATCTGAGAAAGAGGAAATAAAGAAAAATTAATTGATGTAATGCCTTGTTTCAATGGTTCAATACATTCAAAAAGCGCAAAAGATATTATATAAATATAAATTTATTTTTACAAATTTACAAATTTATATTTTGCTCTGATATATGTCAGATTATAGAAGCAAAATGAGAACTTGCAAACTTTACTTTTTTTTTTTTTTAAACCAAAAAACGTCAGAACATGACCACATTTGGTTCATTTGCCTGACAGCTGATATTCGACAAAGGAAGCAAAAAGTTTTATTTGCATGATTAAGTAGCTCTATTACATCTTTATACGAGTGATATATATTCAGCATAATTTGGACACTGTCTTTATATTAGCGATCTTACACTTACACACGCTTGGGTTATTCTTTCTTCACTCCAGCGTGTTGCCAGCACTAAAGATGGAGGAGGCTCTAGTGCTAATTTCTTCTTTTGAAATAAATTTAAAATACAACATAGCATGCAAAAGAAAGTCATATGGTGAACCTCCAAAATCAAATGACCAAAGAAAATTCTCAGAAACTATTGATCATGTATGCTTACAGATAAAGGCAGCACGCAAGACAATTTACACAAGAATTATTTACTGTAGCTCTTTCAATAACATTATCACATCCTACTGATAAAAGCTTCCCTCTATATCCAAAAATTAAACACGCAAAAACATGCATTTGTTACGCATCAGCATATATTTGCTATTAACATATAATTTAAATGAGTCTTGTTTACATACTGTGATCTTACTGTAAGGTTTGAGCCCATGCCTACAGGGTCATGACGCTTGACACATGAATGTTGACTCACCCATCCACCCACTGTCTCCATGATTTCTATCTTTATATCTACTCAGTATAAGGATCAGTCCATGCACTCCACAAATCCTCAAACTATACTGAAAGCACAGCTCGTCCTTAAGAGTTTCACCTCTTAAACTGAACAGAGCAGGGATTGTTCATGCCACTTAACTTTATTTCAGCAACATGCCAACTGCGAGAGATACAATAAGGCCTTATATTTTGTTGCTGTTGTTGTTTGGACACACTGAGGAGACCTTAAGTAGGCTACACAAGAAGAAGAAGAGGAAGAAGGACAGGAAGAACATCAGAGCCCTGATGATGCTCAGACTCTCCTCTACCTCAAATCTGCTATATTACACATTCATGAACGCTAGAAAATACAATTATTTATTAAGATAAAGCATTAAAAGCTGCTCGCTTGCTGTGACAGGACACTTGCTGGCGAGAGTCAGAAACACAACGACCTATAATCGATTTTTTTCTCTCTCTTCATGTGTGACAGCATGTAGCTTAAATGATAGCCGTGACAACATGCATCTTTTCACATCTCTTTCTTCATTCGTTACCTTATCCTCCGAGTTTTGATGCAGCAGCTCTTTATCCGTCGCTCCTCGTTGGCGTAATTCTGTCATGATCGGCTCAATTTGCTGAAAATAAAGGCCTGATGAAGTAACAATCTTCGGGGTTGCTGTTCGTTTTCAATGATTGTTATTGGGACGGGAAAGGGAGCGACTGCGCATGCGTGCGCATAGAGAGGGCGATGCGCCGTCTAGTGGTCAGTATAGGGAAGACACGAATACACATTAACAGGTAGGTTGGTTGGACATCTAAAACCAGTTGGCTAACAAGGGTGAATTTGACAATACATTTTATGGGTCAAACTCATACATTTTTATTGTATGCCAAAAATCAGGATGTTGAGTAAAGATCATGTTCTAGGAGGATATTTTGTAATTTCCTATGGTAAATATATAAAAACGTATTTTTTGACTACTAATATGCATTGCTAATAACTTAATTTTGACATATATAAAGGTTATTTTCTCCTTTTTTTACTCTCAGATTCCAGATTTTCACATTGACCAGTCATATCCTAATATTATTTACAATATATAATTTTCAATTTCAAAAATATTGATCCTTACGACTGTTTTTTCGTCCAGGGTCACAAGAAAAGCAGATCAATGATTGTCAACAGCAGTTTATTATCATAGTTCAAAATTAAAAGTTTGGATAAAAAAAAGGTTTAGAAATGAACAAATGTTCAGTAATATATATATATATATATATATACAGTATATAGTTGTACATATAATTCATGAAGGCTTATAACTATTTAACTGTACCGTTCTGTTTGATTTGTTTGTCGTTATTAAATCAGGGTAAAAGTAAACTACACACATTTATCTCTTTTGGTATTTTACATTAATGCAAAAATAGATTTAGAAGTTTAATAGGCCAGTTTTAAGCATTATTTAAACGGTATATTTTTGTTAATGTGAAATTGTTTAAATCAGAAAAAATCACTTTGTGTAATTTTAATTCTCACTAATGTTGTATGATGCTGTATATCCACAAGATGTTATATTAAGTAAAAACAAACAAACGAACAAACCAAACACCCAGGGACGTGCACAGGGGGGTTGCTCAGGTTGCCCTAGCAACTGCCCATATGCCCTTTTTGACTCACGTTGCCCTTCCGAGGAGAAAAAAAAAAAAACATCGTACAATGGATACAGATTTTCATGTAGGTCTAGATTAATAATAATAATAAAAAAAAATCGAAAAGCCTCATTCACTTCTATTCGGGCACCGAAAGTGAAAGTCAGTAGCAGCGCTGCACGTGACAG
>JAUCNO010000795.1:2045781-2058454 GCA_032353835.1 Enteromius viviparus
TGAAAGAGTTTTGGTAGTTGACAGTTTAGTTTTTACAATGGGATTTAGTGTTTTAGCAACTCAGAAAAACTGTAATAATAAAAAAACAAAATCAGAATATTATAATGATTTCTGAATAATCATGTCAAACACATGACAAAATACATTTTTATATGAATAAAATGCAGTTAAATCGTAGAAACTTTTCACAATATTACTGTTTTAATGTATCTTTTGATCAAACAGGTAAGCATAAGATGATGTTTTGCATGATCATAAATAAATCATGCCAGCAGCAAACATTCACACTTGACAAACTGATGTAGTCCTAACGCAATTAAAAGCACACAAAAATGTTCTTCTGAATATCATATTTCTAACAATATCCTCATATGGAAAGCTGTGGTAAATCTTATTGAAGAGACAAAAATTTCCTGAGCAGTTCCTTAAATCTTTCTAAAGGAGTACATACTAGTATTGTGCTAGATTGCGCTTGGTTTATCGACTTGTTAGCAACTTTCATTCTAAAACCACACTTACAAAAAATGCTTTCTGGGTTAGCGATATAATCACATACAAAAATTCATGTAGCCAGTAAACGTTTGTTCTTTTTCCCTCCTTGTGATTTTGATAGCTCATAGGCCGTTGACTAAATTATGTATCATCATTATACATTTCAAATATATTAAGCCAAATCGTTGCTGTGAGCCAACAGCCTTTGAGCTATCAAACTGTAATTTTCCAATTCTGTATGACAAGCCAATCATTCAGTGATTAGCAATCTGGACTGCGCCACAGGGGGCAAGAGATTGGGTTAGTAGTTCATGTCAAGTGACTTGTGTTTGCCTTTCACTACAGGCGAAAGAGTCAATCTATTTCCTGTCTCTGTGTGTGTGGGCAATATCAATATCACAGATTTGGAGGGAAGGGGTAAACATGGAGAGTCAGTGGTCACATCAGTGGTAATATGTCTCTCTGTAGGGGTGGGTGGACAGATGGAGGTTAGACGGTTCTGCTCAATACAACTAACCAATTGAGCATGTGGACCTGACAGCTACTGCAGGGGCACGGCAGGCATGAGGGATGAAATGACACATTTAGTATTATTTCATATTGTATAGTGAAAGAAAATCAATAAAAGAAAAGGAGAAAAGAATAGAAGAAAAGAAAATAAATGTCTGCACTGTAGGTTGTGCACTTATGCTGAACAAAAGTTTGGGGGTTTTACGTTTTTGAAAGTCGCTTATGCTTACTCTTATTTGAGCAAAAATCCAGTAAAACAGTAATAGGCATTGTGATGTTATTATTACAGTTTAAATTGTTTCCTTTTTTACATTTAAATTATTCCCAGCAGTCATTACTTCAGTGTCACGTGATGTTACATAAACCTTTTTTTCTTGCTGCCAGTGTTGAATCAATTGTGGAAGCTGTGGCATTTTTCTATTTTTTTATCTGTTCATATTAAATAACATGTATATGAAATAATTTGTAACAATGGGAAAGTTTTCACTGAATTAAATGCATCCTTGCTGAAGAGAAATATTACTTTCTTTCAAAAACAAATCAAAATGAATTTGGTAGTGTACACATGCTACTATATAAAATAATACAACATTTTCATTTCAGTTTGAGCATGTCATCCACTATGCCGTTTTACTTCAAGTTGTATTAGAATGTGCTTATAGTTAAAGGGCTTGACCTAGAAAGTTTAACTTTGAACGAGAGAGAGAGCTTCTCCTGACTGCAGATAATGCAATATGCTAATTCTTATAAAAGTGGGGTAAAAGACTTACAGTATGACAAGTGCACTCAAAAATTACAATTCTGTCATCATTTATATACTCACCCTATTGTTGTTTCAAAAGTGAACTAGCTTTGATGACTTTATTCCGCAGAACACAAAAGAATTTTGGTAACCACTGATTTCTATTGCAAGGATAAAAAATATTTCTCAAATTCTCTTCTTTTTTTTCTATAGAAGAAAGTGATACAGCTTTGGAATGACATGAAGGTGAGCAAATGGTGACAGAATGGCAGAAAGTCATATATATATTTTTTATGGCTCTTAATGCATGTCTTTTTCTTGAGCATCAGTGCGGATTTGGATCTTCTGTAGTTGCATATGAGTCCCTCAGTTTTCCCCAGTGTGAAAATGAAGGATCGCAAAAAACCCTACAGTCATTGTTTGAAAAGAGATCAAATACAAAAGCAGCAAAACCATCGAATTTGTGGGACCCGATGGATCTTTCTGAAGAACAGCAGGCAGTGTAACTATTCAGGACAGACAAGGGACTCATGAACAACTATTACTAAACAAAAAAAACAGCTGTGGATCATTCAGCTAACAACACAGTGTTAAGAATCATGGGGGTGTAAACTTTTGAACGGGGGCGTCTTTATAAATGCAACTACTTATGTGGACTATATGTAAACATCTTTTATTTGAAATATCTTCAGGTCAGTGCTAAATAAACAATAACATGCATTTTGTATGATCCCTCTTATTTTGGTAAATTAATTAACATTTTGCATATTCTGAAAGGGGGTGTAAACTTTTGACCTCAGCTGTAAGTAAATGATACAATGGTTGGTGGAACAAATAGCAGTGAATTCTTTCATTTTGCAGTAGGTATGAAATGCATAACGTTGGCTGTGAAGTGTAAGCACAGTCTAAGGCTAGCTATAGGGTGATTCTCACACTTTTAATCCACTTGTCTGGCGAATCCCATTATGGACAGATAGATAGGGAGTGTTTCTACAAAACAAACAGCGAGAGGGTGAGAATGAGCTTGCGCCAAAAAGGTGTTTTTCCAGATTTGTCTTAGCAATTAGCAATTAATCCCTGGAAAGGAAAAAGTTGTTTAGAGGCCAGATGAATGGAGCTGTCAGTCTCAGAGCAGGTGGTTGTGCGTCTTCGAGATCTCAGAAGTAACGTCTTTGGTTCTGCCCTTTGTCTCGCCTTGTGTTCGCGATTCCATGCCAGGTTGTTGCTTTTGCTTTGTCCTCAAATCCCCTCACATTTAAAGTACAGTCGAAAACATCTTCTTTTAATGCTTGAATGCTGAAAAGGCCTTGTGCTCACAGCTATATCCTTTGCTTATGGATATGCATGCAGTGAATGGATGTGTTGTGCACGGAGGGATTTTTCTGCATCACTGCCTTTGTTTTTGTTCTTCTATATTGTGAAGGAACAGTGCTATGTGTGTGTGGACAAAAAAGAGGTCCCGTCAGGCCCTGCTGTGTAATGCCAGGCAGTTTTGTACTTTGTGGGACATTTGGGATACAGAAGATGTTATTTTTCATTTTTTGCACTGTGTTGATTTTTCATACATATGTAGGGGAATAGAGACCTCTGCTATACAGTGGTGAGTAGGGATGATCTAATGCATAATTCTGTAACAGGATACACCAAGTTGCACTTAAAGATGCAGTTGAATTTGCTGTGCTTTTCCAGGTATATTTGTCCTACAGGACAGACATGAGCTATAGACCTATTTGATGTCTCAGTTATTTCTTCTAGACAGTGATGAGATTAAATAGAATCCGAATGAAGACTTTGCTTAAGTCTGCTGCTTAGATTTTACCCCAGACAAAGACATGTTGAGTTTTAAAAGAGATCTCAACAAATAAGATTTCGATATGAAAGAGATCATCAGATCATCAATGTTTTCCAAGGCCGTATTATACAAGCTATACCATATTATTCTGTTTGTGGAGGGACTACTTGAGTCAATTTTGTTACATAAAAATGAGCAGGGGATTTATAGTCACAAGCATGCTTTGCATGAGACTGTATCAGGTGAGGATATTAGGGTTGGGAATTGCCAAACACCTCCCAATATAATATTAAACAATATTTTAACCACATTGATTTGCCGTTTAGAGTATATCTTGTGGTTTATTTAATCACTGCAATTTGATTTTATAATAAAAAACTTTATTTCCAACTTGTGGAGCAGTGTCCTCAATTAAATCAAGTTTTTCCTCAAAGTTGCACAGCTTTTGAAAATACCTGCACTTTGATTGGTCAATCTGCAAATCCTTTCTTAATAAAGACTGTTGTCCACAGCAATGCTGTATTGTATAACTGACTGCTCATCTGGGAAATATCATTTTCGGCTGTGGTTGTGTTCTGTCTCCATAAGTAAATGATTGTCTCATTTATTTGCATTACAGTTTAACACAATTCAAAGTATCAAAGCTGATACTTAAATGAGGCATAACTGAGAGAACTCGAAAATAAATGAAGCGTAACTCTGCGTCTCCTGAGCTATGAAAGAGCCTACTCTGAGCAATAACGTTTCCTCTGGGATGTTCCCTGGCCCTGTGGTAATGCCTTGTGTGGTTACGTGTTTTGCAGTGTTGTGTGGTTCCTTTTTTATATTATAGATTTTTTTCTCGGGTTGTGGCTCGGCTTTGTGAGGCTGTAGGAGAGACACTGCGTGAAGGGTGGTCAGCAGAAGAGCAGTAGCCTGTCATCTTTATGGACCAAAACTGTCAACACTAATGACCCAAGAAACAAACTGAAAAGACTCCCTCATACACAAGCACACACACTCATGCATATCAACAGACATACACACACACAAATCCCTATCTGCTTATCCAAAGATAAGCCAATCTAACATTATAAGGATCAACTGGTTTGTTTTTACGATGGGATTTTTCCGTGAGAACAGAGTGGTTTTGTGTGGCGTACAGTCCCTGTGACGTACATAATGACCTCCTTGCCACAGCGTAACCTTCACACTCATCCACTTACTTTACTGTAAGATGAGTGGACATTACATGCATATCAGCAGGTCACAAATGCTTAAAGTTACATAAAAAATATTTTTTAAAAAGACTTGCAACAGGTTCCCTCAGTCAAGTGATATGATATAGACATGTCACTTTATGGTTGTGTTTTGTGCTAAATAATCGGTTTGAGTAAATGATATAAGCATGTACATAGTGGCCGTCTTTCTCTTTGAATAGAAAACGCCACAGCAGATTCGACCATCTGTCAATCAATGGGGTTTCCAAGCTGTCCAGTTTGGACTTGGCCCTTTCAGTTAGATATTGTAGTCTTAGTCCTAGTGTGTGGGTGTGTGTTTGTTTTGGTGGACTACATGGTTTCTGTGTGAGATACTATAGTCTGGGTGAGTGAGTCACTGACAGATAAATGACCCACCACAGTCATTGTCATGAACAAGGGCAGATAAACACTTTCCTCCAGTATCACAAACAAGGCTTAAGCTAGTCCCAGACTAAATTGCATATTAAAAGTAGACTAAAGTGCAAAACTGTAGTTTAACTTAAATTTAGACTCAGCACACATTTAAACAGGACAAGTTCGTGAGTGGCCTGTATTTTATGTCTCACAGGCTCGTTTAAAATAAAATATGATGTTAACTGGGTCCATTTGGTACTGTAACTGTTTGTTTTTTGTGTGTGGCTTATTCTGCTTATTATGTATTTTCTGCAACTAACAGACCTTCAGATTACTGTATGTTGTCCTCTATTGCCCCTATTTTGAATGCATTTGAGTAAAAAAAAAGGCTGTAAGCATTTTGATTACATACCGTCTAGTTATTAACACTAATCTCATTCAGCCATATTTAATATATTTTTTCTAACAATATGTGTTAAATTTATGTTCCGTATTCTAGATGTGCATGTTAGGATGAAAGCAGACCACCCACGCCGAGTCTTGTTTCAGGTAATCGTACTGATGTAATCCTTTGGAGTGAACCTGTTTGATCTTGTTGTTAACTAAACTTTTATACAGCATACAGGCAACTCTTTTTGTCTCTCTCTTTTTTTTATGTATGGTTCATTGCACTTAGTAGAGCAGTACTGCGCTCATAAAATATGATATGTATTATTCACGTCTTCCTCTATCACTAATGCTCCAACATTTTATGCCCCCATGAAGTCATGCCAGCTCAGAGGTGACAGAGATTCATCTAATCCAGATCCATCTGTTCCCCCCCCTCCTTTCCATTGTCAACATCTTGCAACATCTTAATCAAATATGTTTATGTAAAGGAAAGCAGCTTACTGTGATTTGGCCAAGTAGGACATGTTTTTCGATCAACATCCTTGGTCTGGGCAAAACATTGTTTTCAGCCAATCAGATTTTTAGGGTTTTGGGTAGACCTAAGGCTTGAACAACATTCATCTGATTTTAGTGGTAAACTATGGTTAGGGATGGGATTTAGTGAAATTAATTTCACCATATTGGCATGTGCTATAAAAACCGGGTTTTATCATTGCATTTTAAACTCCCTTTTCATCATACAGCAGATCTGAGTTGTACGACATCACATGCTGCATTTCTGATTTGACACAATAAATTTTGCATCATGTGTGAAGTACATAACATATTAACCCTATTAACTCACTCATCCATTCATCCTTCTGTAACTCCCATGGTGCAACCTTCCAGAAACCACTGACTCACATACACAAACATACACAGAATGTCAACACTGGCTTTTTTTAAATAGAACAGAACTTGAAATGTTCCTTATAGTAGGAATAGTAGTCATTATATTATTACAACAATCTTGACACGAGGAGAAAAAAAACGTTCTTTTTAAGAACGTTTAATTGAAAGTTTCTCTGGGGAACCAAGATGTTGTGTATATATAACATTTAATTTCACATTAGCAGGTGATTCGCAGGCATAGACATTTGCTAAAATAATTTCTCAAGTATTTACTTGGTGAGAAACAAAATAAACATGCTTGTGGGTATACAATATATAACAATAAACTATAAAAATACCTACATAAATTATGTGAAAGTGAATTCAGTCATACTGTGATATGAATATTAATATAGTTTGCAAAAGTTTGTAGCATGAGAAATCCAGAAGAATAAAAGTGATGCATGGTTTGCAGGAGATCTTACATTGGTCTCTAAAGTAAGAACAATAGCAAACATCTCTTTATCATGTGAGGTCTGTAGGAACAAATGTCTCTTTGAAGGTTATTTATTGGCATCTATGTTTCTATAAAGAACATGTAATATCCATGGAACCTTTCCATTCCAAGGTTTTTTGATGTCATTTTTTTTTATGTATTAAGGAACAATAATTATATTAAGGATTATTGTTTTATAGAACTGCGGCATAGTCCTCTCTTCTGTACCTTTATTTTTAAGAGTGCACAGTCCTATATGATTGACTAAAGAAGTGGATTCACTTCTTAAAGCATATTGACATGCTGTAGGTAACCGTACTCATGTTAACCACAGTTCAAAGTTCTAGTTAAAATTAAAGAGTTTCTCGGACAAAATACTCGGGTTAACCAGGGGAGATGAAACCAGTGACAGAAACAGAATAAGTGCTTACCTGAGCTTTGTCTCGTTTAGTCAGTTCCTCTCATAAATTGTGTTTCGTCCTGAGGACTTTCATGCTTCTCTATTCCATCCTTCTGAGCACTTCAGTGAATTCCCAGTCTCTTTTTTTCTGTTCCTGCTGTCTCTTCTCTTTTCTGTTTTCTGTGACGGCAGTTTTAAAGTTCAGGTGGCGTAGCTGCTTCCTAAGACTCTCTAGGCAGGAGAGGAGTGAAAATACGACTCAAGGTTGTAAAAAGAAACTGTGAGTGTGTGAGCGAGGGAGGTGAATGAATTAGAAAATGCCTACATGCTGTGTGTGTCTTTCAAATACGTGTGGATGGAGTGGAGTGTGTGTATGAGTGAATGAACAACAGAGAGAGAGAGAGAGAGAGAGAGAGTGAGAGAGCACAAACACGTCTTCCCTGAGGGAAATTCCTCCCTCCCTCGCTCTCTCCATTTCGCTTTCTCTCTTTCTCTGTATCTAGCCCCCTCCTATCATCCATACTATCGCTCTGCCGCTTCCCCCAGACTCTCTCTCTCTCTCTTTCTTTTCTCCATATTGTTTGATTTGTGTTTCATCGCCTTTTCTCATCCAAATACATAAACTCATTCTTCACTTTGTCTCCAAATGTCATTTTTACCCTCCTCATATCAGAACAGCCTGTTTCTTTTTCAGCTCTGTTTTTCTGTTCAAGGGCTTTGGAATGTATTTGCCCCAGAAAATCCCCAAAATCATGAATAACTTACAGGGTGCTGGCTCACAAACAGACAGGGCACAAATAGACGGGCAGCACGTATAGCTCGAGTGTCTGTTAATCTCCAAATGCGCAGCACACATTCACTGTATAACGGTACATTACCCACGCTGGAATAATAATTCTGTGTGATGCAGAAAGTACTTCTGGATTTATTTATTTTTTTAGCTTTTTCGTGTGTTGTGAATAAAACATAAAAGGATTTTTGACAGTTCTCCTAGCTTGTGCAGCAGAAAATATTGGATACTTTCACCATGTCTTTTACCATGAATTTCAACAAGCTTTTGATTGACATAACGAGTTAAATTTTTTTAGTCATGTATAAACAAACTATTATAAGTTCTCTGACTGGTCATCATGTATTGTATTCTATATATATATACCCTAGTAAAAAAGTAAAACATTTAAGATATAGTTATAGTTCAAATCTATTAACATATTTACTGACAGATAACTTTAACATTTTCAATTAAACTTTATTTGGAGTATTACTTGTACACAATACATATTTTTTATTAAAAAGCCTAAAATGTGTGTTTATGTCACTTTTAATGAGGATTGTGTTATATTGCCCTTTAAATGCAAAATATTTAAAGTGTACCTAAATATATTTGCAACAGCTCCACTTTATCAGATATACTAAGTATGTCTTTAATTGGACTTCAGCACTACTTCTGCACAATTAAAGTGCATTAAGTACAAAATTAGTTGTTCCAGTTTAGCAGACATTAAGTAAACCAGTTTAGTATACTAAAAGTACAAAAATATGAAAATGTATTTGTAGTATACTGAGCATAAAATAAATGTAATTTAAATACATTCAAGTATATTTATTTGGCTTGACTAGTTTAAAGTCTTAAAGGCTTTAAATGTTTATATATGCCACTTGTACATGCCACTTCATGCGATGAATAAAATAATTATAATACTAATACTAATATATAAAATGAGTATAACTTACCAAATATATCAAGTGTTGTTTTTTTAATGTACATTTACTGTATGACATTTAAAGAGAGTATGAGCATTACACATTTCAGTCTAATATTCTCTTGCAGAAACATGTTTCTTTTTACAGTATATCAAGGGGAGCAGGAGCTGTAATATTACATTTATAGTTTCTATCATGTTTTTTTGCTTTACAGATTACGCAATATTCTAACCTTTTATTTTTTCACTAAAGGTCAAATTTAAGTCTATTCTTTTGCCTGAAATAATGTCCTTTACAGTAAAGGGTTAATTGAGATCGCAAAGAACATGAATATGTATGTAAATGAGAGTTCTTTCTCTGAAATGACTGCAGTACCTCTCTGCCCGGGTCTGACTACACCTTCCTCTACTTTTGCTGAGGTCTCAGTCGGATTATGGATTACTACGGAGTCTTATTATCGCTCTCACCCATATGAGCAGTAATGTAGTGTGAAGGGAAGGGGTTGATAGTTTAAATGAAGACCTCCTGCTGGTTAAGATCTCAGAAAGCACACCCCCTCCTCCCTCAATCCCCACATTTGGGTTCCTGCATCTCTGCTTCAAGACCTGGAGGGGGGAGGTAGTTAGAGAGGAAAAAACACGGTACCATGTGATGTCTCACCATGAGGGGGGCGAGTTTGTCTCCTGTTTTCCTCTTCCTCCTTTGAGACATCCAGAGCTCCTCAAACCCCCAGCCTAGTTAGTGAGCATGTCTGATTTGGCCCTTTCACTGTGCGTCTCACACATATTTTTTGCACTTTCGGTGTCACTCTATAGAACATAGCATCAGCTGTGATCACAGTCACCTTTTATATTTTTTTCACGATTCCTACAAGTTTTTTTTTATCTGTCTTTCTCCCTGTACAGAGAACACTGTTGAATTCTGTCTTCCTCTCTGATGTCACGATCTTCATCTTTGCGGTTTCTCCTATTCGGCGAGATGCTTATCTTCCATGGATTCTGAACTCCTCTTCCTTCATTAAAGTTTCTTTTTGTGTCTCCTCTGTAGGCTGGATTTAGAGGAATCGGAGGGGGGTCAGACCACAGACTCGCAGAGGGTGGCCGCTCTTCAGGTTCAGACTTCAAACAGAGCGTTTGTTTGTGGAGATCCACAATGTTCCTCTTATGAATCTTTTGTACGTTCATTTTGGCCTGGCTGGTTGAAGATTAAAAGGCAGGCCCCAGTTCTGAAAATAGCATTACATGGCTGTCAGTTCAGTTTTCACTCTATTTAGTCTGTTTTATTCTTTTCATTCAGTTCTTTTGATTCATACTTTTCAAATCAAAATGCCAATACAAAGATGATAGCTTTTGATGCTATTGAGGTCACTTTCCTCTAGAAAACTCTCAGAAAGAAAAACTAAGGGAACATATTTTGTAAATATAAGAAACTGTTTATCCAAAAATAAAAACTCAGAAATTCATTTATTCACCCTCATTATGTTCCAAAACTGTATGATTTTCTTGCTTCCATTGAGCAAAACAGGAAAGGAGATGAGTAGGAAGTTATTTTGCTCTTTTAGTATAACCAAAGGCTATAGACCTCCAAAAAAAACACCAAAGCAGTAGCCCATATAACCTGTGCCACTATAATTCAAGTCTTTGTGTATGGATAGACTGAAGACTTTATTACCACATGAGAATCTCTTTTTTGTAAAAAAATGACGTCAAATATGGCGTGATACCTCTTGATGTTTAAACAGGCGTGGATGTAACTTCAGGGTCCCAGATGGCGTAGGATTGTCAACATCAGGTTGACTGTGAAAATAAGGAATTAATAATGCAAGTCAGGCTACAACCTCCAGACAACGTGTTCTTCATCGCCGACATAACCAAGAAAGGTACTAGAAGTTCACTCTTCAGGCACAGATAACACCTCATAATGCCTTGTGTTCCCATTAAATGCTGAAAAACATAACATTTATTTATTTTCTTTTTTGATTATTGTATAAGAACGACTCATAATAACCATTCTTTAAATACATAATACAAATGTGTTTGCATCCAGTTTGTTTATAGCTTTAAGAGCAGATATATAAGGAGGCCAGTAAGGAGGAACTATATACAGTAGGTGCTGTTTGTTTTTTTAAAGGCATTGGTGTTTATGGTAGAAATAAATGATCTAGATATTAAGGTGGCATGCAAGAAAAAGTTTTTTTAAAAATCGCCTTTTACACATGAAGCATTTTTTTTTGTTTTGTTTAAATAAAAATCTACCATTTTTGAAGTTCCCAGTGTCATTGTGATCATATGATTGATGGTTAATGTGTTGTTGAGCACCTCTTTGAGAGTTATATGGTTACTTTCAGTGTCAACATCAATTTATGGCATATGAAAATAAAAGCAGGCCAACTGCAAAAGGGAACAGTAAAAAGGTATCTTGCATTGTAATGATTACCGTACATACATTATACATAGCAAATCACCTTGAGATTTCTAGTATCTGCTTACTTTAAAAAGGAAGTGCAGCTTTTTTACAGCCTGCTGTATGTGCATTAGCAGGACAGTCGTAAAATCTCTGCTTACATTGCACCACCAACCAAATTTGCAGGGCAACAATAATAAAAAAAATACTCAATGCGGTACAGTTTACTTTCCTCCGAGACAGTGGGCCTCATAAATAATATGACTGAACAAACTTGCAAACGTGCTTAAATTTCTTTTTTAAAGGAAGTATCAGAAATGGGACAATAATGTCTGGATCGCTGACTCAGTAAGGATCATTTCTGCTCACGCTAGTGCACTGATTGTTCCGAAGGGACCAGAGGATGCCAGTAATGTAATATTAGCATACCATAGGCACACACTAACACAAAAACGTGGTATTATAAGACTTTCTAAAAGGATTTGCTGAAATGTTCTATCATCTCAAAGCCAGATAATACTGCATTTTACCTCAAATAATCCCCAGCATTTGGCTAATTCATACAGGAGGTTTAAACGGTAAACATTCAAGCATGTATGTATTTGTTGTTATTTAAATGTCACTTTAGATGTAGATTAGGTTATGCAGATTACGTATGGGACCGGAAAAATGAAAATTAAATAAAAAATAATAATAATAATTAAAAAATAATAATTTGGGCAGCTATGTAAAAAACTGTACATTTTACATTATAAAATTATTTTAACAAGAAAATTTAAACCAGCAAATGCACACTGGCACTGAAAACTGTTTTGTACCTTTTACATATGCTGACAACCACGGTAATAATTTAGGTGGGAAAAGAGAAGGCCACGTGAAAAATCATAAGCTTTTTCATGAGCTGAGATACATACTGTAACGTGCACATAGTCATTTATGCAAAATAAAACACCATCATGGGAACACACAACACTTAAATAAATCAGCAAACATTCATTAAACAACCCAGAAGATGTGACAGGATACTCTAATGTACTGTACATAAGTGAACAAAAACTATTAAGAGACAAACCAAACGTGGAGTGTCAAGAAGAGAATTTTTGACAAAATTATTTGTTTATTTTTATTATTTTTTAAAACTGTACAATTAACAGCATTTTACTGTAAAATTACATGAAATGTCTGGTTAGATCTTTTACCGTTGTTACGAGGCGGTCCTCTGTGGCGCTGTCCGACCGCCATCAGCGGGAACCGTCTCCCGAGTATTAGTTCCACCCGG
>JAUCNO010000795.1:2067736-2086513 GCA_032353835.1 Enteromius viviparus
TTGTAAAGCTGCTTTGCAATGATATGTATCATGAAAAGCGCTATACAAATAAATTTGAATTGAATTGAATTGAAGTACCAGACACATGATGCTATCAGGCGGTGGACCTTTATGTTAAGAAATGAACAGGTTGTGCTGAGGGAAGGGGGTAGACTTGCACACCTGTGTGCAGATGTGACTAATTACCTTGTATGTGTAAGAGTCTGTGGTTTCTTTCTCAGGAGGAAAAAAGCCATTTGGACGATGAGAAGTGCGTGTTCTGCTGTTCACTGGGGCCGGTGCGGGGGGCACTGGACAATTACCACAAGTCACACGGCATCACCTCAATCAGAAGTGGCCTGGAGCGGCGCGCTTTCCTGTGCCTCTATTTCTGGGATGGTGCAATAAAAGGTGATACATGCAACGTCCTATCAGCGACATCATTTCTGCCTGATACATACACACGTGCACAAGCAAAAGTGCATATAAGTGCTTTATGGTTTTACAGTGGTACAATGACAAAGTTGTTTGGAGGTGTATTACTGTAGATTTTCTTTAATATAGCACATATTGTAAATGCAATGGAACTTGTCACCGGGGTTTGTTGTCACACAGAAAAGTTTATAACTGAATAGTTTGCAACATTTGTTTTAATTGTTGTCATTTTTTACACTTCATTATTTGTGATTTCTGTTTGTAAATATATTATTATATAATAGTTTTAATGCATTGTACATCTTCAATATGAACCTTCATAGTATCTTAATTCAAATTAATGAAAAAATAAAAGAATGAATACAATTTTCACTGTGGTGAGACAACCAGTGTTATTTTAGTGCTAATTACACACCACTTAATAATTTTAATTAATATTTTTATTATTTGTAATTCAATCCTTACTTTAGCATTTCTCAGTACTTTTGGTGCTTGCATGTGCCATTATAATTATTATTTATCTATGTTTAACTTATATGTAGGTATAACATATAGGCTACCTATAGTCCCAGACTAATTTGAGCTGAGATACTCGAAACTTAGACAGAATGATCTTAAAATGCATCAGTGCCTTTGTTTTGTCTCAAGATGCACACTAGTAATGTTATTTTTAAAAAAATAAAAATAAAAAATTAAATGTCCTAATTGAACTATGCCTTAATCCAGGCCTAGTCTCTGTCTGAGAAACCAGTCCTTAGAGTTTTAATACATATTGTCACCATGCAACATTTCTCGTTTTTACATTTAAAGTTTGTTTAGATTTATTCAGGTTTCAATTAAAGAAAGTAGTTTTGTAGTTAGCAATAACAACACTGATGACAAGAAATTATAATGTCCCAGTGCCTTTGTAAGAAAGAAAAAAAGAAAGTGGGAGTGTGTAGGAAAAAGAAAGCATGCGAGAGGAGTAATGAAAGAGAGAGAATTGTCAAGAGCATCACTGTAAAATGCTAATGGGCATCATTCCCCTTACAGCTGATATCTAATGAGATTTCATCAATCATCCAACTTATTGCTTTATTTAGGAGATCTGATAAGCAGACTGAGTGTTTGTGTTAAAATCATTCAGCTCAGTCCTCTGTTTCTCTGGTTTCTTCACAATAAAGCCCCTAGACCTCTCATGGACGTCATTTTGGAGCCCCTACAAGGACACGGCCCCACACTGGTACAGGTCTACTGGGGAAATGTGTGAGAGTGTGTGTGTGTGTGTGTGTGTGTATGTGTGTAATGGAAAAGGCGGGATTGGATCCATCATACTACAATCCGGTTAGAAGGTTCAGGTTTTCAGTGTGTGTATGTGTTTGTGAATGTGTATTTATGAGACGTTTCAATACAGAACACTCAATGTCCATTTTACATGTAGCACTGAATCTTTCTTTTCTGAGTAGAAGCTACAGAACTGCTCAAAACAACAGTTGTTGTAGCAAAAAAATGCTAATGCAATCCCCAAGTCACCAAATCATGAATTCTCTCTCCCAACCATCAAAGGTTTTCAGAAATCCCTGGCAACCACATAAACAACCCACAGCTTGTGTGAATGTGTATGGTTATGTATGTGTATAATAAAGACAGACAGACGAAGCGACAGAGAGAGAATGAGAGAGAGTCTGGTCGATAAGGGAACATAAGCATGTGTCACATACACCACCCTTCCCTTGAAGATTAGCTCAGGGAGGGGTGGGGGGTGTAAGCCATGCAATCATTTTTTTCAACATGAGACTTTACAGGAACGGAAAGAGAGAGAGAGAGAGAGAGAGACCCAGATTTGGAATGAGAGAGATGCTACAACTGACCTAAGAATCCCTTCGTTAATGGCACTTACAGGACCTTCTTAATGATGCGCTGTAGTTTAAAACATTTCAAAAAGCAATTTGCGTTTCGCGGGTAAATGTGATTGTGATCTAAACAAGACAATGTCATTTGAGTGATGCTAGCTAATTTAGGCTGTTAACCAGAAGTACTAAACTTTGACATTTACTGTAAGTTCTATAGCATTGCTTGTGCTGTGAACATGAATCAAGCTCAAACTGCACGGCTTGAGAAGAGAGCGTATCAATTAAATTGAAACCTGAACACTTAAAAATAAACGCTCGTTCGAAATTATTAATTTCATGTTGCAATACGAAAGTAAACTATTTCATGTGAATTGATTCATCAGCCGCTATAATAAAAAAAATGCATTAAATGTCTGCACTACAACTTGTTTATAATTATGATAAGAAATTATGAAGTTCAACATTCTAGCGACCAAATTGTACATATTCGTACGAGGTGGCAAAATTGTGCAACTTCTCATAAATACGTACGATATAGAAAAAATAGTATGATTTTGTGTGAATTAGCCACCACTTAAAATATATACGAATTGCCTTAGCCATATAGAGGCCAGAATATAATGGAGACTTTAGGGTGGTCTCTGGTACACAGTCACCTAGCAACCACATGGCAATGCCCTAGCAACCATCTAAAACATGCAAATAAAGCACAACTGTGTGCTTTCAATATCAGAATGTTAGCAACCAAATCAGTCAGAATACTCTAGCACTGAGTTCTACTGTAAATATTGCAATGTCGCAATTCTTGACCTTGAGTGGTTTATAAGGACTAAACAAGAACTGCATTGTGTAGAGCCGTATACAGGTGCTTATGTTCTCTGGAGGAGAGAAAGAGAGAGAACAAATGCACTGTTGAAGTGCTCACTTTTATAACAATAGATTTGTCCTTGGCCCAGTTGTGCCATTACTCAAATCTCCCCACAGGTGAAACCTTACATCAATTTAATGTAAAACTCTCACATGTCACAGTCTAGTGATTTAGGGCAGTCAGGCTAAGTCAAAGTATTTATTTGTCCCTTTCAAGGAAAGTCAGTTCACTTGGCACCTCCAAGCAGCAATGCCTACTTGAATAAGGAAATACCAAAATTACAAAAACTGCTTTGCCAGAACAAAGATTTAAGCAACGTATCTCAACAAAGCAACGAAATGTAAATCTCCTGTAAACGTTGTTTCTTTGCTCAAATAGCATCAAAAAATGTACATGTGCAGTTCCAAGCATGCATCTGACAACACTATTAGTTTCTGTGGAACAGGCAGCTGTGCAATGACTACCAGATAGAAGTCGATTCTTTACTAATGGAAAGCGGTACTTAGTAACTTAGTGAAAGAGAAAGTGCTGTGAACTCACACTCAAAAATGACTTTTTTTCTAATTTATTGGAAATCAAGCATGTATTAATTGTATTTTTAGACCTGAAATTTTAGCATGACACAAGTTTTTAGCATAAAATCATCACTTTCCTCATATGCATCTCTGCTATAGGATGGGCATTTTCTCAATTGTGACAAATCTTAAAAATCTGATTTTTTTCTCTGTTTTAAGTGTGCTACAGTATAATATATATCGGGTCCTGGTGCGACCATAAACCCAGAAAACAGGAAAAACAGCCCAGTACATTTTTGTTAAGCCATTTTCTGCAATTTAAAAAAAAATGAGCCTCTCAGATTTCACTCCCCCCTGTGATGCAGAAAGTGGATCTTATTATAATATTATTAAAATACAGCGTTTTCTGCTTCCACTCAGAATTGGCATTTTCAAAATGATATTATAACTTCACTCACCAATATACCAGTACCCTACAGTAAATCTTTGTTTATGGGGCTCCTAAATGAAATAGCCAATATTTGTAATCTATTTTGTTAAATATATTTCCCAATAAATTAATTGCAGTCAATATCTTTGCCATTGCATTTAGCTAGTGCAAGCACAAGCACATTACTAAAACCCTACCAGTATTGCACAGGTTTTGCTGACTAATAGCAAGTAACATGGAGGGTAGGGTACTCTCCTAATCTTATTTAGGCTGGTGGCTTTCAGCTGAACTGTTAGACCAGTGTGGTCCCCTGCTCTGTTAGAGTAAAGAGTGAGCTCAGATAGCAGCAGGTTACATGCAGATTGAAGTCTTCTGGGATCGTGCTCTGTGCCGTTGTCAGGCGCCCCAGTCAGCAGGGAGTCTATCTCTGTCATCACATGCACATGTGCAGAGCATGAGTCTTTTGACAGTGTGTTTGCATGTTTGTGTTTGATTATGCTTGTGTGTGCACCTCTGCGTGTTTTACACTTCCATTTGCATATTCTGTTTGTCTTTTCTGTGCATTTGTATGTGATGTAACTGAAAGTGTATGTCAGTGTGTGTGTGTGTGTGTGTGTGTCGTTGTACTTTAAGTGTGTGTTTGTGTCTGTTTTCCGGTTCATCTAATTGTCAGGTCCTGGATGGTGGCCTGGTCCCTCGTGGTAAAAGCTGTTGTTTGCTTGGTGCATCTGTCGTGCTGTATGTCTCTCCAGACAACTCTCGCAACACGATAGCTCTCTGTTACCTTCACCTTAGCTTCAAACAAACAGAGTGACAAACTCCTCTGTGTGCTTAAAGACCTTTATTTCATCTGACTTCATGCATTTTTTGCTGATTTTGCCACATTCAGTGCAGTCAAACAATTAATTGCATACAAAATAAAGGTTTTTGTTTACATAATATATGTGCACTGTGTATATTTATTATTATGTACTGTATATATAAACAAACACACATACAGTTTATATTTTGGAAATATTTACATGTATGTGGGTCAAAGATGTTAAGATGTCTGCATCAAAAGTGATTTTATATCCATAGAAAAATTTACATTTTTAAATGTACATTTTTTGGAGAACAAAAAGTCTGAATATGGTTGAAATAATGTTACAATGTCATTCAGTGTAACACTTTATTTGGGAAAAATTTCAAAACAACAGGTTTATTCTGATTTGTGCATATTAAAATATATATATAAAATATAAATATGTTTTAAATGAGTAAAAAAGCACATTTCAGTGGGTTAATTCAGTAAACCAGGGTGAAAAGAAACACAAAAACAAAATTGCGATTAGTTTAAGTATGCGATTTTTTTTAATGTTTTTTTCTTTTACTTTAACTTTTTAGATTTTCACATTGAAACCCTTTTTTGTCTTTGACCCATGTACAGTACATTTATATAGCTATTTATATTCTTATATTTTATATGATACATCAATATATTTTATATCAAAAAGTAACATATTTTGTTAAAATACTTGCAATTGTTTGTATTTATGTTTTGACTTTTAAACATAATTTATCTTCACAACATTCTATTTTAACAATGATGCAGGAATTTGCTCAAAATTCAGAGTGGAGAGAAAATATTACAAATGATTTATATTTCCAATAAGTGTTTTTCTATTTATCAAAAAATCATGGTTTACACAAATACATTAAGCAGCACAACTGTTGATTGATTGATAATAATAAATTGACCAATAATATTATCAAAATTCATAATAATAAGAAATGTTTTGAATCAAGTCAACATATTACAATGAATTCAGGTGACTGAAACAACGGCTGCTGAAAACACAGATTTGCCTTCACAGTGAAATATATTTAAATAGAAAACAGCTCTTTCAAATTGTAGGAATATTTCACAATGCTCTTTTACTTTTGATCAAATGGAGTCTTGGTGAGAATAAGAGGCTTTAAATAAACACATAAACACATAAAATGATAGACCACAAATGCTTGAATGCTAGTGTAGTTTAACACCTGCACCTCCCTTAGAACCGTCCCCTCCAGCTTTAAAAAAAAACACTTGACACTAATTGCGAAGTGGGTTTTTAGTCACATAGTGTGCGCTTGAAACCTAGTTTTCTACACCAGAGCACTTTAATCATTTTATAAAAGCCTAATCACTTCAATTCACAGTTAATGCTGCAAAAATGCTGTGAGAACACTGCTGTCCCAAAAGCAGCGTTATCTCCTGGTGTTACTGCTGGCCTTTGTTTACACCTCCCTTTGTATCTAAACGCACACTAATGCATTATTCAGTTACATTTGAGAGATTTACCAAGTTGCTTTTTTATTGTTCTCCATCTGTTTTTAATTTTTTATAAGAATACCAGGAATTGTATGAGCTTTGCATATATTCAGTATAATTTGCCATGGAAGATTATACAAACTATAATAATGCTGCTTATAAAGGTACCTTGTTTTGGTCAAAGTTGCATTGGGCTAAATGAGTAGTGTTTTTAGACTTTTCACTTACCGTTTTAACTTTTTTGTTGTTTTTTTTTTGTTGTTTTTTTTTTGTTTTTTTGTTTTTGGCTATTTTGTTACCAGTTTTTGTCCTATCTGTTTATATTTAATATAGTAATTTTTGCACATTTTTATTATTTTTGGGTTACTTATTTTCATCTAATAATAATAATGTTTTATTTTAATTTCATTAATGACAACAAATTGGAATAGTTTTAGTTTAACATAACTGTATCATTATTTCATTGTGTAAGCTAAATGTAATTCTGAAGCATCAGCAAACAGGTACATCCGAGATGACATGCAAAATTCAAGAGACATGCCAATTCTAATTATATTTCAAAGGTAGTATCGAAACCTAAAGTGAACTAAAGCATCTGGATTTTGTAGAAGTGAACAAAAGACTGACCATGTCACCTCTGCTATAATTTTTTGTTGCAACGCTGAAAACAATTTTAGTGCTATAATATAAAAATTTTTAAGATGATGAAGAGAGTAAGAGAGTTACGAGTCAATTGCTCTTGTTCCTTTTAAGGAAATGGCCTAGTATACTACTAAGATTTACCGTTGTTGAAAGATTTAGGAGTAATGGCCAAGGTATTACTGTACACCATTTATTTTTATAATGCCAGTAAATCATGTGGCATTTATGCCCGAGACCTCCTCTTCTCTCTGAAGAGTGTGTGTGAAGAGGACAGCACGGAGTCAATAGCTTCACTCTGAGACATGCGTCCTCTAATAGCAGGTGGGAGGTTAAGTGCTGTAATAAAACTACAAGAACCATGGCGGTCACTCTTCTTTGTGTTGCGTGCTGCAGGCTTCAGTGTTTGCTATTGGGTGTATAATTACACAGAAGAAAGACAACTCGAGAGCCTTACATTATTAGCCAAATGTTTAAAGTGTAAGTCCAGCCCACTAAAAGTCTATATTAATGCTTAATTGTGTGATTTCATATGTGTGTGCGTGCATATATGAATGAGCTAAACAGGTGAATTCCAGCCCTCTTGACCTCATAAATATTACATCAGTGGACTGAGGGCATACAGAAGAGTAGATGAAATATTTACTCGCACCTCCACCTCCACCTCCATTCTTGTTTTAGGCAAGTGTTTGTTCTGACTATGATGAACCACTGTGTTAACAGCTGGCTTTTATGTGCACATTAACCCTTAAAAGCATGCATGTTTCGCAAATTATTCATACATGCATTAGGTTTACGAATTGCCCTGTATGCAAAAATGTCAGGCTTTGTAAAATCAATAATATATAAACATATATATCAAGTATTGCATCTTGCAAAAAATTGGAGAACAGGATTCATTACTTCTGTAATGCACTTATATTTTATAACACATAGGCCTATACCAAGGTACCCCACTGATTTTTCAACGTGGAAGCAAGCTGTTTTCTATAAATGTGCGAGACGTCTGATTCAGTCGCTGCTAGGAAAATAATGAGAAGAATATCAAAGTAGAGCAAACAGTAGAACGGTTTGAGCTACAACCCGAATTCTGGAAAGGATTGGACGTTGTTTTTAAATTTTAATAAAATGAAAACTAAAAAACTTTCAAACTGCGTGAGCCAATATTTTATTCACATATTTTATGACATAAAAAATGTTTAAAGTGAGAGTGCACAAAACTAGCACATTTTAAATTTGATGCCTGCTACTGGTCTCAAAATATTTGGGACGGAGGTATGTTTTCCATGGGGTAGCATCTGCTCTCTTTTTTAAAACAGTTTGAAGACATCTGGCCGTCGAGGTTATGAGTTTCTGGAGTTTAGGTGTTAGAATTTGGTTCCGTTTTTGCCTGAAAAAAAGCATACAGGTCTGTTTATATCTGGACTGAGCACTGGAGGTTTCTAAATAAATAAATAACACACATCTTCAAATCTTGTATAACACTATAGATTCAGTGGCTAATTGCACACACTATAAGTCCTTTACACAATCTGACATGTGCTTAAAATTGAACTGGAGATTAGGTGCTGGGCGTCCGGCTAGAGGAGAACTGGTCCCAACTAAGCCTGGTTTCTCCCAGGGATTTTTTCCCCTCCATTCTCTCATGGATGGGGTTTTGGTTCCTTGCCACTGTCTGCTCTGGCTTGCTTAGTTAGGGACACCTGATTTCTAGTGATTATCGTTGTTTTGATTACAGAGACTGTCTCTGCATTTAATAAAACAGTTTAATCGTCATTATACATTACCATCACTCTATTCTCCTATTTGATAATGTTCAGTGCTTTGCTACAATCTGTAGCCTATTGTCAAAAGCTCTATATAAATAAAAGTGATTGATTGATGTTGTATAAATTTTAGAAAAAATGTTTATACTTATTAAGTACTTTTTACATGGCGTTGACATAGACGTATAAATACTAGTATTTATATGAGCGTCAATACTTATTCATACGTATTTTTAAGTCCTTATTTGTCACTGGCCAGCGTAGGCCGGAAGTTCACTTGTGTTTGGTGACGCAGTTCTGCCATCTTGAGGTCATATTAATGATACTGCAACTACAATTCGTGTGAGACGAATTCACTTTCCGCACAGTACACACTTGGAAGACGGATTGCTTTTATTACGGATTTTTTAAATATTTGAATGCCATGTTTCTATGCGTTGTGAGGTTTCTATCATCTGAGCAGTGACGGAGCTGAAGACTGACACATCACTAATATGAGCTGACGGTAACCAGGCGACCGCTTTCTGCATCAGTACCCGTATTTCCGTACTAATACCAGCTATGTCTTTCAATTTCAGGACGACTCTTGCTGAAATCTCTCAAAATGAAGCATCGCATGGTAAAAATTCATTTTCTCAGTAACGTTACGTGGAATCAAATACATTCAGACGGATGAGAGTATTTATACCAGTGTGGCGAGATGGACGATCAGCAGTTTGACAGTATGACTGACATATAGCCTAAATAAACTACATTTTTATATATATAAAGAAGCTTTTTATAGAAATTGATTAGCATCATGCCAGAAATGCTACAGTTTTGCATATTGGCGTTTTGCATAAACCATAAACATAAGGGTATTTTTTTTATTAAATTGAGATGTATACTTTTAAAAGCTTAATAAATACGTTATCAATTGATGTATGGTGTTGGAATAGGATAATGTTTGGCCGAAATGCATTTATTAAAAAGATAAAAATAGGTTGCAAAAAACTAAATACTGAGAAAATTGCATTTAAAATTGTCCAGATTTAGCAATGCATGTTACTAATAACAAATACTTTTTAATATATTTATAGTTGGAAATTCACTAAATATCTTCACGGAGCATGATCTTTACTAAATACCCTAATGATTTTTTGTCATTTTGACTGTTTGTGGTTATTGCTACAAATATACCTGTGCTACTTATGACTGGTTTTGTGCTGCAGGGACACACATGAAAAGGAATGCACTGTAATGTCTTCTTTGATAGATTGAATTCATCACAGAATGGAGCTTCCTGCAGTAAACCAGAGCTATACACATCCACCACCGCAGCCATGGGCCGGACAGAGTCCTTGGACCCCCACCGTGCCTCCACCCAGCTGTCCACCTCCTTCATATCACTATCCAAACCTGAGCCCAGGTCAGCAGAGTGTGACCCCGGTGATCCACACGACAGGAACCGCAGCAGGCCATCAGCCTCAGTCACTGTACTGGGACCCTTCACAGCAAAGCTACCAGGGTAAGCCAAATAAACATCACAGTCTATGGAGAATTTCGCTTTCTGATGGATGATAATGTTAACATTTTTGATCCTGTCTTGTCGCAGGTGTGTTAAAGCCTGTTCCTGAGATCACAAATAGGATGAATCAAGGAATGCCACAGAGAAGCTACTCATTACCAGTGAGGGCATGACTGGGGGAGATTATACCATTTTTTTTTTTTTTTATATAGTATATTAAAGTGTATGTTTTGTTTTTTCAAACTAATTTAGGTCTTATACTTTTCTTTTTTGTATATATTATATATATTTTTAACATTGAATGTATATATATTTTTTCTTTTTCAAGTTAAACACAACATACAAAATACAGAGTAATCTAAATCCATTCCCAAATACACTGCTTTATAACATGCCCCAGACCTCCAACCAAGTATTGCCACAAAAAGCTTTCAATAAAATGAAACGAGAAAACATATAAAGTTAGTTGATATCTAACCATTCTGTCCTGTTGTACTTCAATAAGAAAGAAACGTGTTTTTATATATATTACGCTAATCTTTGAATGTTTTTCTCCTTTATCTGGTACCATTTAGCTGTCCTAGATTAACATGCATCGATAACATGCTAATATAGGGATAAAAGAAACATTAAATAAAACAGTTAAAGACATCACAACACACGAAAAGTTCTGGAAATTCAAAGATATCTAAATTAGAAAGCTGTAGCAATCACAATAGTTTTTTTCCCAGACAGAGTGAACTTTAGTGAGCTTTTTAAGCTTCATCAGTATGGCCTGTACGCGATTGCTGAAAAGCTTGGATGTTGAAGAGAGTTACATAACATTCAGACTGTTACATTTGCAGTGTGTTTTCGTGTATTATACAAGCGGGAGTCTCCACATGATCCGTATTGAATTTACCGAAGCGTCACTTTCTCCTTCTCTGTGTTGTCAGACGAGTCCAGTGTCAAATTCGAAGACAGAGTCTCGGTACGGCCTGGATCCTCAGCTTCTTCCCAGTGTGGTAAATGAACTAGCCCTCTTATTCTGTAATATTTCCATCTGCACTGGTGTGTATGGCTGTGTCTCAGTGTCTAAATGTCTCTTGAATGTTCAGGTCCAGGTGATTAAAGAGGACAGGATCCAGTGGGAGGGGAAAGTGTTTGTTTCCGAATGCAAATCTTCAGTTCCTCCTCTCTCCTCCACACAGTGCACCCTGGAGGACAGAGGTACCGTCACGGCTGCCCTGCATTATCTTTCGACTTCATTTACAAATTCACCTGGAAAATAAATGTGCCTGCAGCTGGTTTTCTTATCACAGCAGCTTTTGTTGTACGTTTGTTGAAATTATTTTGACTTTACCTGACTTTCAAACAATGATGGTGCCAGACACACAAAGGTAATGAAATATTGACAGGTGTTGTTCTTATAATGAGACATCATGATAAGCTCAAACACAGCTGCTGTTTTTCAGTCTCGTAAACACAGCAGCACATTAACGGTGGAGTCCTGCTGATAGGACAAGCACAGTATGCTGTGCATTTCCATTACAGCTTCAATGTTTTTCTTTAATTTGGCTGTTTTTAAAGTAATAAAGTGAATATTATTATTATTATTATCATCATTATTATTGTTAGTGATGTTTAGCTGTTGCTGTTTTCAATAATAATAATAATAATCAATACTATTATTACTACAACTAATAATAATAACTGAAACATTTATTTTTAATTTTTTTTCACAGTTGATTTACTGCTGTTTGGCCAAATACAACAAATTAGCACCAAAACCATTGTGCTTTATTGATGGACATTGAATAATAATTATTTTATTGAATTTATTTTGAGAAAGAAATAAAATAGTATCAAAAAAAGTATTTGTATGGGGCAAACTGTTTTAAAAATATGTAAAAAATATTATTATACATATTATTATTTATTAACGATAATAATTTAAAGGTTAAATTGTGAAGAATAAACTATTTTTTCATGAAATGTAAAGTTACAGATCTTACATTTGGCAAAAGGTAAGGTTTTCCATTTTTGGAAACAGAGATTCGTCCTTCTACTGCATGCTTTCTGCTGACATGTTTTATTAAAAGCCAATCTTGCCAGTTGTGAGTTACCTTTAAATTAATTTTGGTAACACTTTACAATAAGGCTGTTAACATTAGTTAATAAATTATCTAACCTGAACAAGTAATGAACAGTTCAATACACTGTTTGTTAAGATTTGTTAATATTAGTTAATAAAAATACATGTTCATCATTTTGATTAACAAACACAAATTATAATTTTAATATTAGGGTTAGGGTTAGGGAAAATGCCAAAATTAAGTTTAAATAGGATTAATGAAGTGTTCATTCGTAGTTCATACAGTAGTTAGTTAACTAATGACCCTTATTGTAAAGTGTTACCTTAAGTTTAAAACATTTAGGACCATTTTTCTATAGACAGCGCTTAGACTACGCCAGGATTAGGCAGTAGTTCAAATAGGACATTTTAGTCATTTTGAAAACACGTTTGGTGTGCATCTTGTGACAAAACAAAGACACTGTTTTAAGATCATTGCAAGTTTATTTCAGTTAAAACAGCTCAGATTTATTGTAGGACTAGACTTAAGCCTGGTCTGTAAAACCAGAGTTAAGTGCAGTTTGGCCCTTATGAATTTATTTTTTCAAAAAAAAAATTTTTTTCAAAAAAGTTACTTAATAAACAATCAAAAGAGAGTGTTGCTATCTGGTCCGAGATGTAGCAGAATCTACAGTAGCTAAACCTTCGGTTGTAATAAGTGAGAATAAGATGATAATATTGTGCGGATAATCACTTTTTTGTGGTTCACTGTTCATCACAGGTAATGCCACACCTCGTTTCATCCGCTGCACGTCCTACAGCTTCCCTGCAGAGGCTCAGTCAGCTCAGAAGAGTCATCTCCCGCTGGGTGCAATAGTGTGTCCACTTGCCAGGCCGGAAAAAGGAGAAGTATGTATGGAAAAACCCCAGAAAGCATTTATTTAGGGAGTCTTATTTGAGTGGGGTTTGTGTCAGAAATCTCAGTCACCTTCACATACTCCTCAGTGTTTTACTGCACTTATGAACATGCAATGTGAATGATTTCCTCAGCGTGATGTGCCAGTTTGTGAAGCGGGAGATTGTGTTAAGGGCTGTGCACACTGCGGGGCATTCATGTGCCCTGCTATGAGCTGGCAGGATTGCGGTCAAAGATTCTACTGCCCTTTCTGCGACAAACTCAGCGAAGGTTAGTCTTCCTTGGCCTGCAGTCTTTCTCAATTTCAGTTAAAGCTATTTTATGTGTCCTTCTATCTTTGCTCAAGCATGTCTTTTATTCATAGTGCCATGGCAGTCCTATCAGCCCACTAATCAGGGTCGCCGTGTCGACTGCGAAACAAAGCCTGAGCTCAGTCTTGGCTCATATGAGATCCTGGAAAAACAGAAGGTCAGGAGTTGTATCACATAAGCAGCACCACACACCAACATAAAAACAGGGGCACATCCAGAGTTATCATAGCAAAGGCAAAAGTGCGTTTTAGGCTTATAAAATTATGCATTGTGCAGAAGTAACACTCCAAATAAAGTTTCATTAAAAGTTAGTTAGTTATCTGTCAGTAAATATGTTAATAGATATGGTATGAAATTAATATATTTAAAATGTATTACCTTTTTACTTGGGATATTACAAAGATTTCTGTTGTATTGAATTTTGTTTTAATTAATCCAGTAAAGAAAGTATCAAGGTTTCCACAAAACACTGATAAAATCTCAGTTTTTCAGCATATTAGAATGATTTCTGAAGGATCATGTGACACTGAAGACTGGAGTAATGATCCTGAAAATTCAGCTTTGCATTACAGAAATAATTTAATTTAAACAAGAAAGCAGTTGATTAAAAACCTAATGACGTCCTAAAATATTGTTGTTTTTCTGTAATTCTTAATTAAATAAGTACAGCCTCTGTGAGCATAGAGACATATTTTAAAATATTTTTTAAATATCTTACCGACTTACCGTCATCTTTTATATTGATCCCAGTTTTATTTAAATGGTTAAATAGCTCTGATTTCCACTGTGATCTACTTAACAGGGTAAAGCTGCTGTGTTGCTGCTGGCAATAGATGTGTCTGCCAGTGCAATGAGAACGGGGCAGCTAGACCACATTTGTAAGCAGATTTGTTCTCAATTGCAAATTTTAAGTGGGTAAGGAATGTTAACAATCAAAATTATTTTCACAGTCATGCCATTATTAATATTCAAAATCAATTCTGGAATTCAGATGGCTTGTGAATGTTCTTTTGTTGTTTTAGGCCTGAAGAAACTGACCGATCAGATCTTCGAGTGGGTTTGATGACCTATGACAGCCGGATCCATCTGTATAACCTGAGTCCAGCTCTGTCCCGCCCTCACATGATGGTCATCACCGACTGTGAGGAGCTGGAGCTTCCTGTGGTGGAGGGCCTTCTGGTGCCTCTGAAAGACTGCAGACACATTCTTGAGAGGTTTTGAAATTGTATTTGTTCTAATATGTGACCCTGGAGCAAAAAAAAAAGTGGTCAATTTTATGAACTTAAGATTTATACATCATCTGAAAGCTAAATATAAAAGCTTTCCATTTAGAACATAGAATTTTGGTTTGTTAGGATATGACACTATTTGGCAGAGAGAAAACTATTTGAAAATCTAGAATCTGAGGGTGCGAAAAAAATCACAATATTGAGAAAATCTCCTTTAATGGGTTAGGTCACCCAAAAATTAAAAATTATGTTATTAATTACTCAACCTCATGTCGTTCCAAACTCATAGGACCTTCTTTCATCTTCAGTTGAAATCAGAGAGCTGTCTGACTCTATAGACAGCAATACAATCAAAATGAACCTGGACCTGATCATTTTAGTTGTGTTGCTGTCTATGGAGGATCAGATGGCTCTCTGATTTCATCAAAATGATGAATACATTTTAATTCTGAGGTGAACTAACCCTTTAAAGTTGTCCAAAGGACGTTCTTAGCAATGCATATTACTAATCAAAAACTAAAATGTTATATATTTACAGTAGAAAAGTATCTTCATGATCTTTACTTAATATCCTAATGATTTTTGGCATAAAATAAAAAAAACGATAATTTTGACCCATATGATGTATTGTTGGCTATTGCTACAAATATACTCGTGCTACTTACAGTATGACTGGTTTTGTGCTCCAGGTTCACATATTATTGTCACTGTAAAAAATAAACAATATATTTAACTGTGAAGTTAACAATATAGTAACTATTCCTTTCTTCTTGGGCAGAGTTCTACAGGAAATTTCACTTTTCAACCCTGAATCTGATGAATCCTGCTCACAAGAGCTTTCAGTTTCTGCAGGGCTGAAGATTCTTCAGGCAAGAGCCTTAATATGATTCTTAAACATGCTCATGCCCTTGCTGAAAAATTCAGTGATCGTGCTGCAAGTGTAGATTTATAAATCTCTTGCGTCTCATTTCAAAAGGATGCGGCGTCTCCAGGCAAATTATTGATCTTTCATTCCTCACCTGTTTCTGAAGGCTCAAATCAGAAAAGCACCTCTGGTTTCTTCAGCTCTAGCAAAGTGAAGGTGAATTAAAGAACATGCAGTTTCTCCACAATATTGTCCTTAAAGTTAATTATCTAAAGGTGTTTTATTTATCTGCTTCCTTCCTTTTGTTTCATATTAGTCCATCTTCCAAGGACCAGATTCTTCGATCTCACTGGCTAAAGAATGTGTCAATCAAGGCTGCAGCGTGAACATTTTTGTGTTCTCCCATCAAGAAGTAGGCGGGGCCTGGCCAGGGCACATCCCCTTTCTCACAGGGGGTGGTCTCTTCTGCTATAACAGTCTACAGGTAATAAATGCCATCTGGACTCGCCATCATTTACACCCTCATGTCCTATTATGTCAGACAAAGAAAACCTTAGAGCCCAATTACTTTAAAACTGCTGCACAAATGTGAAAATTCAAAACAACCCTATGGCTGCCTGGAGAATTAGCCTGGAATGTCATAATGGTTGGTACTTGTTAAAAATCTGCTGCTAATACAAGGCTTTTGTAGACATCCTATTAACTGGAAATGTTATAAAGTTTGCCTTCCCAACATAGTTCCCCTGAGCAAGCCCGAGAGGACCGTCCCTGCAATTAGAGCAATGTAGTAATGGATGATAAATGCTCTGTTAGATAATAACATGACCACGATAACTGGTATAAATGGTAACCAGATATTAAAGATTCAGATTTACTGGAAATGTGTAGAATCAAGCTTTTTGCTACAAATACTACATTGGCATTCTTTTATTATATTATAAACCCTTTTTTTTGTTTGCAAATATTGTGAAATTTTTTGTGGGCAGAGCTTAGGTGGAATAACGATAGCTATGAAGTTCTGATTAACTTTAACGGGTGAGACCAGATCGGCTAACTCAAACTAGGGCTCGGCGGTATATACCGCATGATATATTATGCGCATCTCATCAGCAGCTTGTCAGTGATCTACGGCTCTGTGTATAAGCTAGCGTTCCTTCTAAATACAGGTGATGTAGATTTAGCGCTAATCAAAGAACCGGCGGTATATACCGCCCAGCCCTAACATGCATGCATTTAAGGTTTTATGGGTTTAAAATATTTATGTACAATCAATTATATTAATATACATGTAAATGTTTTCAAAATATATGTGTGTGTATGTGTTTTTATATATACGTAATATACGTAGTACACACAAATATATTGTGTCAGTAAAAACTTTTATTTTGGATGTGATTAATCACAGTTAATCATTTGAGAGTACTAATATGTATGTGTGTGTGTGTGTGTGTTTGAGATGATGGTCTCATAGATGCATCGATCAGTGAGTCTAAAAGCAGGTTAGTAATGCCAGTCACATCATGCGTGTCATTGGATGGTCTAATGGTAAAATGAAAATAATCATAACGCGACGGTAAACCACACAAGGGCTTAGAAGGTTGTGTTTGTAGATCTTTCTAGAAGCTTGTTACGCTCCTCCACAAAGTGTGTTTTCTTCAGTGCATTTGCACCGATTACAAGAACGCCGCGAACAAAGGTAGAGGGTTGAGCTGTGGTCCGCCACTGTTGACGCCGATGGAAATGCTCGGGAGCGATAGTGGAATAAAGTACAGTTCAGAAAACTTTTAGCTGCCCTCTTCCCACACACACATACACGCATGCCTTCTCGTAATTTACCAACCACCTCCCCCTCACACCATGAGACATTTAGTGTCGTATCTGCCAGATTTTCTGTCTGTCTCTGATGACGGAGGAATTGCTTTTAAAGTGGGCATTATGCCAGACCAGCAGCACAATAGAAAAACCAATCTTCCCCCTATTCTGTCTGCTCTGCTGTTATTGTGGAGCTTTAGATAACTGGAGTCGTACGTTGCTGGTAGATTGAGCAAGAAAGAGCCGTTTCTGCTGGACGCCGAGGCTGGAGGTTAGAAGTCTCCAGCTGTCTTCAGCCGCGGTCGCTGGAAGGTGTCTGAACAATGAGAAGGGTGAATGAACCTTTTGGTCGGTCTGGGAAGTTAAGCCCGGAGAGGAGTTAAAATTACATGGAGTTTGTTTGGAGGGGCTGCAGTGTGTCGTTGGTGCCAGGGGTGGTGCTGTGGTTTGGTTCTGCTGAGATGCATTGCAGGGCGGTGATAGAAGGAGGGCTGTGGTGAATTCATCCCTCTGTTGCTTGATGGTGAAATTGCTGGTCAGTGCTTTATCCATTTGCAGTCTTTTCCTCACTAGATTACCTGATTCCTTCAGAGAGAAAAGACTGATGGAAATTGGCCTGCCAACCCCCCCCCTTTCACACAAATACATGCTCACACAGTCTCTCACTCCCGCGCACACACACGCAGAGTAAGGTAAAGGAAAGAAAATGCCTTCTCAAGTATCTATATTTAAGGAAATCACTGTCTGTAACCTGTCGCCTCACCTCAGCTCACCAATGCCAGATTTAAACCACCGAACGTGCTCTAACGTCTGATCCAGTTGATTATCATTTCGGGAATGTTTAAAGTTGGCTTGTCGTTAATTTGTTGTTTTTGCTGTGCTTTATAGTGAATGCAATTAATCTTAAGTTTTGTATTAGAAGATATTTTTTTTCTGAAATTCAGTTAAACTCTTTAGTTTGTCTTGGATGGAGCTGGATGGAGTTTTCCTTCAAAATAAAAGTTCTGCTTAAAAGTTTAGGATAGTATAGTAAATTTTACTATAATATTTATATGGTATACTACTTTTTTTTTTTTAAAGACCTACATCTACTTTTCATCAGTTTAATATTTTTACAGTACATGTATTTTAATTGATTTGTTTATTTCTAACACTCTTATTTCTAACACTTTATTTTATTTTATAATGTTTTAAAATATTAAATATTAATGGAATGTACACTTAAAGGTATAATATAAATATATAATTATTAGTGGTGCAACGGATCACAAACCTCACGGTTCGGATCATATCACGGATTTTGAGTCACGGATCGGATCAATTT
>JAUCNO010000795.1:2111413-2141917 GCA_032353835.1 Enteromius viviparus
CAGGTCAAAATAACTTAAAGAGAAAAAAAAGTGAATAATCGTTTTTTTCGATTACACCATTTTTGTGATCGTTGAGACCCGAAATCGAAATTCGATTAATTGCACAGCCCTATGGCAAAGATAACTTTTATTGCATGTCACGGTGTCACGTCATGTGTAGTTAAGACATAGTGTTAGCCAAGTTGTTCGATAATAGAATCATTAAGAAACCACAATTCATAACTCCCTAGAATTCCTTACGTTTCCATTCAGAAGGAAATACAGACCCGTCCTTCAACTCTGAACTAAGATTCAATGCTGTATAACAGCTATTCTAGACACGGCAATACACACAAAACGTAAACATATTATGCAGACCTTGATGGCCTGTCCAAAGAAGCCTTTTCCGAGGATTTCTCCATGTATGAGATCACAGGGACGAAAAAAACGGTGGGAGCAGCTGGAAGGAGAACGGAGAGATTCCGAGCGCCCGATATCTCGAGTTAGAAACGGAGGGTCCTTAGGAGATGAAGAAACTGGAGACTTGCAGATGCTGTTGCTACGTCTACAACACAAAAGATAAAAGCATTAATAGCAATTGGAAAAGGACAAACAAGTTTGTAATGTATTTATTTTGCATCGTTTCAGTATGTCCACATCCACTTGGAATCAAAAACGTAAATGAATTGTGCTGTAATCAATGACGTACGTACCTGAGGGACCTTCTTTTTAACGTCCCATTGTCCACTGATTCACTTCGTTCGATCTCAGCATCTGCTGAGGAGGACATGCGCATACGAGAGGCCGCAGGGACACCCAGTTGATTGCGTGAAGAGCCCAAGCGGAGTCGGTCCAAACGCTGTCTGACTGGATCATATTCCATCAACAGCTGCAGAGTATGACTGGTCCCATGGATCAGGTCCTCCACCTGGAACAACCAATCCAAATTTAGAAGGTCATACACACTCTGGTTGTTTTGATAAGGGTCACAACAACAATTAAAAGCTAGAGGACAGCGTTAAGTCATAAAAGTTCTGTATTGTGCGTTAGTCCTGTTCACACAGATAACATTGATTTTCCTCCCAGTCAAAGCTGGTGCCACACAAAAGGTCTTTCTAAAGGTGCAAAAGATAAGCCCTCAAAACCAACACTGAATTTAAGATGATGTAATACACAGGAACAGTGGAAATTCAATATTTTCAGGTCGAAAATCTGGACGTGCAGCAATGAAGCTTTCTGTAATTTTGCATTTTTAGGATTACAGAACTTCAAGCTCCTCATTACGTTGCACACATGGCTGCCAAACAAAGTCAGTCAAAAAAAAAAAACTCCTTGTACGTGATTAAATTAGGGCACAAATCCATGACAACTGAAGAGAAGTGGTGGAATTCAGACATTAAGGAGAAACGGTGGAAAATGAAATCACATTTACAAATGCATGATAAGAATGCAAAGCATTTACATAGAAGTTGACAAGTCACTTTAGTACAAGAGTCTACATACACAGACCTCCCAACATAGGTATGCACTACAATGTTAAACTCATGCATGACTTTTTACATTTCATTCTTAAGAAAACTAAATACTGCTTCTGCAACATCAACAAACATAGGCAGTGCTTTAGCAAAATAAATGCATGTCATTTTAGAACGAAGCTCCAAGTGTCATATGGATTATGATTTAAAAAAAACACTTCAAAGCCATATAACAAAGCCTGTTTCTAGGGAGTAGTGTAAAATCAATGCACGACCAGGTTAAAGTAATTACCATGGTATGAAAGGAGTGTCATTGTATGTGCTGGGACAAGCTATAGTACGAGTTTGCGTTCCAAATGCTTACCATGCCGTTCTCTGTATTGTCACATTGTTGTTGGCATAATTTCACCTCACCTAAAAGCTAATAGCAAGCACGAAAGCGGAAAAAATGTAAAGTACCTTCTCCTCCATCAGAGTTGACACCGGTTGTCCATTGATCTCAAGGATTCGGTCCCCAACATGGATGGCGTTCCGAACCTCTGGACTAATATGCATCCCTCTGACCCTGTAAGGATAACATTTTGAGAGATTTCCATCATGGAAAGACAAGTAAAGATTGATAAGAGAAATCTCATAGCTTTCTGTTATGGCATCGCATCCAAAGAACACAAAGAGAAAGTGTCAGTTTGTGCCTTCAGTCCAACATAAGCAGTTATGCAACACATTCCATGTGTCTCTGGCATTGGGTGTGGTGGCATTGTGGTGAATCTTCGAGGTGATAAATATCTTAAGCGAGTCTCTATTATTTCTAATGTTTCTCAGCTTTATCTAACCAGGACTCAAACGAAGATCTCAAGCAAGAGTAATTAGGGGATGCATCAAAAGTATTACAGGTTAATTCCACATCTCTACTTACTCTTTGACCTGGACACTGGCCGTGGCACTTGTGCAGTCTCTAGTCACGCTGACAGAGAAACCTCGTTTACCATTGGTGGCAGCGGGCATGGACACCAGAGTCACTGTGTGAGGGAGCAGATCCGTCGGAGAGTCGACTAAACAGCGCTTTTCCAACATCGGCGTCAGGACCACCTGCTTGTAGCATTTACCACTGCGTGAGAGAGAGAAATTGAAGAGCCTCACTTGAGTTTGAAAACTTTGGGACCTGAACTTTCAGGACAAGACCTGACAAGAGAAAGCCATCTCTAGACATGTTATGAAACCCTTGGATCTGTGTCAACCTGCCTGTGCTTTACTGAAAACAACAAATGAAGATAAACAACAGAAAAAATAGCAACAGGAATCATGTTAAGAGGATTTTTTTGTTTATAAAGAATTCTGAGATTTTGCATTAAATATAGTGGTTTACCTGTATTTATTTAGGTTCCCAACATTTGAACTTAACATTTAGAGGCTACCCATGGTTTGCAAATTAAGAGTTTCCTCAGTAAAATTGTTCTTATTCTTGAAACAAAAATAGAAAAAAATAGATGTACATATAACTTGTAGTAACACTTTTTTCTACAGTTACACCCATGCTTATTAGCATGCATATTACTAGAATATTATAAGTGCTAATTAAGCAAATAATGCCTTATTCTACATGAACGTATTGTACATCCCTAATCACACCCAATACCTAAACTTAACAACTACCTTACTATTAATAAGCAGCAAATCAAAATGTATTGAGGGAAAAGTCGTAACTTACCCATTCTAAAGTCTTTTTTATCATAAATTGGTACTTTAAAATAAATTTGTTAATTTATTAAAGAATGAATAAAGTCAATATAAAAAATGCAGATGTGGATAAGATTTGCAAAAAAAACAAAACTTAAAAATGTTGCGCAAGACATTAATAGATTTTGTTCAGTTCAGCTCAATTCTGCAGTGGCACCTTATTGACCAATACTAATGGTACTAGAGATCGTAGCTAAAAGGATATTGAAGATATTAAAGTTATTTAAACTAAAACGTCTGGGACATATTTACATTTTTTAGTGAGTTGTCAGGATACACCTCATAAAACTTGGACATTTGGTTACCCTACCTAAGATAAGCAAAGTCAACACAGAGGAATCATCACTACAGTCTGGAGGTAATGCATGTAAAGTTTCTGCACCGGTACAGTCTGCAACAGTTTAGAGCTGAAATGTGTGAAAATACTCACCAGTACAGTTTGGTTCGTTCCACTAAGGCATAGGAATCCTGATCCTCAATCACCACCCTGCAGCTTAAACACACGAAGCATTCGGGGTGGTATTTATAGTCTCCTGCCACCTGAAACACACCAATGCCCAGTGCGCATCAGAAAACTGCCTTAATGCCTTGCGATTGCACTCCAAAATCCACTATAGACATCCCAAAAAGATAATTCTCAGTGCCAGCAACACCAGCCCTGACAGTGGTCCAGAAACAGTAATTCTGGGATACTCCTGTGCACTGCGTGTATACAGAATGCTCTCTGCCAAGCCCAGGCGTGGTGGATCATGCCTTCATTGTGCTTCATCTGCTTTGTGTCGGTGTACGGTCTTCACTCAGTCTGCGTTCTTTAACGGTGACGCTGTCTTTTTCTGTAACACCTGCAAATGTCTGGGCCTGTCTGTTATCAGAAGTGACTGCCAGACCCTTCCCCATTGCCTTGATCCCATGCCCTTAAACAACACATCATGTGTGTCAATCTCTGTTTAACACCTCCTACCTCTATCTTACACAGGCTTTCGCATTGACCTCCCACCCACAAATCTTACAAGTAAAGTTTGGGGTAAAACCTTTTATCATTTGGCCCTCATCTCGCTGAAAAATGTATAAAACCAGAAGGACTATCAAATTTTAATCTATTTAAAATGTAATCATTTTAATACTTTAACCATAAATATCCATTCACCAGTCATTCGCAAATGCAGTTCCACACAAATCAATTTCATATATCAAACACCCACACATTTTTTTAAACTTGGAAACAATCAAGCACCCAAGAACCATTTCTTTAAATGCCTGGAGTTTAATTAGAGCACTCGATACCAAATTGCTTTCATCCTCACTCCTTAGAAATATATTACACACACTCTCACTTACTCATATAAATTAAATATAAAAATAACTCTTCAATCAATAAGGGTTATGGAATAAAAGTAAACTTTTGAATGGAAAATTATTTAACCAACAGCCCTCTGGCTCTTCCTTTCATGCAGGCTGAATGGAGAAAGTCTGAGGTCACGCTGAGGTTTCATTTAATGTGAACCACAAAAGACAGATTAGCAGTTATGTTTACTGAGCTGTGAATCAATGGTTTGACTAACCAAATTCTTGGGTAATTTCTCAGCTGGGGGAAGCCACGCCTCCTCATGCAGACTAAACCACTCACCAATCAGGGTTCAGAACATGTAGACAGGCAATTAGAGGATTTCATGCCTACTTGGTTTTGGTCTTGGTTCTAGCATAAAATTCAAATACCATAACACCCAAAAATATTGAAAACTCATAAATGCTCTTTTTAATGTATTTTACCGCATTTAAAATAACAACGGATCATCTGGTAATCAGCAGAGCTGATAGGTTATGGGAATGATGTCATATTTC
This sequence comes from Enteromius viviparus, assembly GCA_032353835.1. Classification (NCBI taxonomy): domain Eukaryota; kingdom Metazoa; phylum Chordata; class Actinopteri; order Cypriniformes; family Cyprinidae; genus Enteromius; species Enteromius viviparus. Next base: position 2,116,447 of record JAUCNO010000795.1, read on the forward strand.
ATGTCTATGTTTACAGTACACCATGTCTACGCTTACAGCACTTCGCTCCAGGGCAGTTACCTGAACAGCTTGACTTTTGGGTTAACCTATGAGTAAGTGTGACATTTCAAATATTTTTGAGCACACACAGCTTATAAGCATTAGAAGTGTCTGTGTGTTATAGCAGAGTATGAATGTTCATGTGAGAAAGGCTTTTTCCCAGCAGTACTTTGTAAAAGAGCCACCCCTCCCTTAGGACTCAAGGAGTCATATCACCATGGCTGAACACAAAACGGATAAAAAATAATAAATAAAAAAAAAAACTCAACATGAAGAACTTACATCAGGTTTAGAATCATAAATGTAACTCCAAGACGAAGGTTCAAAGGTAGAAACTCAACTGAACTGAATAGTTAGCAAGTAACTGGTAGTTTTCATTACCATGGATGGTCTATGAACAAAGGCACAAACACATTCAAACAAGCCCTTCAGCTGTGAGGATGTGATTTCTCCCTGTCTCTCTTTCAGAGGTTCTGAGACCCTGCTGCTGGCAACACACCCCGACCAGAAATACTTGGCATCCGTCAATCCGAGCCCAAACAGAAAAGGCCCATTATGAGTTTTGCTCGCTGGCAAATTCTCTTATTACTCCCACTTTTCTCCCTCGACCCGTTTAAAAACTACCTGTTTTCGGAGCATTGATGTGTTTTCCTTAGAGATATAAGTCTCTCTTACATATCGATGCGGCTTCTATTAGCGTCATAACTACAAAGCTCTTCATTTAAGCCAATGCACAGGCATTCCAGACGCATGATGAAACAGCACACAACACTGAGGCCATTCCAGCCTTCAGATCAGTCACCCTCCTTCACAGGAATGAGATCATTTATAAAAGTCAGCAGTAACAGCTAGTCTGAAATCAAGACAGAAATATGATTCAAGTGATTTATGATTCAAAGACAGCTATGGTTAAAGTTTTACTTGATATATTCTATAAGAAACACAAATATTTGGATAATACAGCCGTCAATATTAGTGAGTCATGGGGACCAATGGTTTTAAGCTCTCAAAGGACATAAAGCTCAAAATAAATCCATACAAATGAACAGATATTCACAATCACATCGTATGAGGAACAGATCCAAATTAAACGTTTCTACACTCTCGAATCAAAACACGGATCAGCACACACAATAACTAAATCATGTTTGAAGTTTAGGGTTTTTGCTGCTGTATTGTAGTCTGGAATCTGGATTGATATTTGTGTGAATGGACGTCTTTTAAACTACATTTACATCCTTTTTTGGACTTGAAAGATTTTGGTTCAATTGATTTTCATATGGATGAAATCGAGAGAAGCATCTTTCGTGTGTTGTAAAACAACATGAGGGTGGGTAAATAGTGAAAGGATTGTCATGTTGGGTGAATCATCCCATCAAAACAATCAGTCACACATCAGTTCAGTATGAGCTCAGCCGAATCTGATGACAGTTTGGATAATCATACCTTACTATATTACCTTTCATACTACACTGTAGTAGTGATGATGGAACAAATATAGCAGGGCTTTGGTCATTTGTGAGACAGCCGTGAGGAGATTTCGTAACGCTGACGTAAGCAGAGATTTAAGCTTTGCGTCTCTCATATCTTTTCTCCCACAAGCATCACTCAAATGTGATTCATTCGCTCATAATAGGAGTGGAAAAGAAAGTTTACCTTATCAGTGACCTCTTCGGCACCATGAAAAACATCTGCACATATTGACTTTTGCCTGCCTTCATATTAGACCTCTTGTTTTAGCCATGTAAATATTTACTGAATGAGACAAAGGCATGTTATCTAAGTGGTTCTTGTGCAGGTTAGCATTTGTCTTGTGAAATCTTCTTTGTCTTCTGCTGGTAATCAGTTTCTTCACTCTGTCAGTGTTTTTTTTTTTTTGGCTTACCATTGCAGGTCCAGTCATTAGCAGCGAACAGCCATGGCACAGCTCCCCAAACTTCTCGCAGTAGTGTTTGTGACAGTACAGCTTCCCCTCTTTCTCAAAGTACCAGTTTGTCAGGAGATCAAAGCACACAGAACACCTGGAGGAACAAGAGTGGAAAAGTCTGTAAGCGAAACATTCTGTTTGTAGACATTCCGTTCAGCAACTTATCTAAAATCAGCTCTCCATAAAAGAGGAGGAAGCTGAGTGACTGAGATGTTTAGCAAGTGAGGATTGCGGCTTTGTTGGGCCATAAACAGTCCCAAAGCATGTGACTGCTTTAGCTATTTGACATGTTCACCTCATCCCTGGAATTTCATGTTTAACATTTTAAAGAAATATTTCACCTAGCAATCATTTACTCTCTGTCATCTGTGGAACACAGATTGAAGAATATTCAGTTCCCCTTTAAGGTGCTACATGAACTTTTACAAGCTGTTTGGACTGAAATGTGTGTTGAGAGTGTGTGTATACAACCACCCTACAATGATAAAGGTCCACCAGTAGTTTTCTTTTTGAATTTAATAAAAATAAGTTGCCCCTTCTGAAATCAAGCCATTCTCAAATGCATGTCGGTGTGTGGACACTCCCACAATAGCTGATTGACAGCAGCGTGTCACACACTGAGTGAGCCGTCATCAGACCGAGATGCAGAGACAAGCAAGGTGTTTTATTGTTAAATGTATTAATGAACATAGCAATAGTCGTTTAACCCCGACATCAGAGTGAATGAAAACACGGAGGATTAACCTTACGTTTGGTTCTGAAGGGAAACGCCCCCTTGATCAACCGAAATGTGTTTATGTTCGCCCGAATCATTCATGATCCAGCCTCACCTACAGAAGCAGTCAGTATAATGTCTTTTAATGAATCTTAGCAAATCACCTTTCCTGATAATGTGCTAATTAGCAAGTTTCACTGTGAATACGCTAAAAAAAGATCCTCAGAGAGCGCCTCGGAAAAGAGGGGCGGAGTCAGAACAGAGTGATTTCTATAGAGCTGTTTTTCACTGTAAATGTAGCATTTTTTTTTTAAACGATCTTTGAGAAATTTTTAAACAAACTTTCCATTGAGACCCTAAAAAAACATATTAGTGGAAAATTGGCTTTGCATGACTCCTTTAAAGTAAAAACAACAACAGCAATTATCAAATGGCTTTTTGAGGTTTGGAATATACTGCACGTATTATACATCCTTCAATATCACTCCCATTGCGTTTCACAGCTAAAACCATATCATACAGGCTTGGAATGACATGAGGAGTAAATAACTTAGTAAGTTGAACTTTTCTTTTAACATCAACAAAACATTTGGTTTCAACAGATGGCCTGCCAAAACAAAGGAAAATAAAGTTATTAAATGTTTGCAACAGTGGCTAAAGTGTTTCAGTCATGCATCTGAAAATAACAAAGTACACTAAGAACGTCCTACTTTAAGACGTATCTTCTTGGAATCTGAGGTAATGTTATACAGCACTGGTCAATCTTGCCAAAGATGACACATACAGTGCTTGCAAAAATATCCATTCACTCGTGACCGAGACAAAGTCCAACTGGGCAACACACAAACACTATGGTTGGGGAATTTGGGACATGAGCCAAAACTAGTCATGAAACTCTCATACACACTCTCTCCTGTCAGCCTCCCTACCTACAATTGGAACCTGATGCTGGGATACAAGCTATGCCACTTTAAACTATTATCTATGAGGAAAAAATGTACCTAATTAAAGACTTTGAACTGCAAAGCACTTGCACCTTGAGGCTTTTTTGAAACAATAAAGTGTTGTTTGTCCAGGGGAGACAGGGAAGGATGCCTGAAAAGCAAAAAGTTCCTCTTTACATGCCACAGCTTGTTTTGCCAGACGAACTTTTGGGTGAAGAGGGGGGCAACTGGGACCTACATCAAACGTGAAACACTTAATGGGTGCAGAAGTTCAGCAGGAAGAGTAGAACCTTAGAGGCAATGATCAATGCCTAATATATTTCCTTCAAATATACCCCGGACATGCTCATATAGTCACAGTATGTGTGCTTCTGCATTAACAATCTCAAAACAACTCTGCATTAATATAATGATATAAATAACCACATCATAAAGCATCATTTGGGCTTTTTTCGTTCCTTTCTAAACAGTTGCACTGTTCTGTTTTACACAATTCAAATCAATTGCTAATATATACTGTATCATTATACCTGTGTGCTCTGTGGTTATCCTTCAAGATATTTTTCGAGGGAGCATGCCGTTTCTGGATCGCTATTCACTATAGTATAGGCTTAAGTCTATTATGACATAACTGAAGCATCCAATCGTACAAGCCAGAAAACCTCGAAGAAAAAAAAACCTTTTATAAAAACAAAAGAAAAACAATTTCCTAGGGAGCAAATCTGGTCAAAATTTCTACTATGAGTGAAGCAACAATTCTGCAAAGAATTTTAAATGAAAAGTGCACCAAAAGTAAAACAATAAATGCAACACCTGGAGGTAAGAAAGAAACACTTTTTGCTTGTTTTGTTGCTGGGTCAAAATAGAAAAAGATTAAACTCTCAGACAATTGTAAAATCAGTCATGTTACCCTTTTTTTTAAGACTCAAGTCAGGAAAGGAGGTAGACAGCCACCAACTCTGAACCAAAGCAGTCCAAGCAGGAAATCATCTTCAGGCCATATTCCAGACATACAATAATCTTTATTTCCACAATGAGGAAAACACGAACACTCTCCAGTGCTGAAGGGATTAACACTTAATCTTTTTAAAGAGCCTATTAAAATTGATTTGGCACACAGCATAAATGGCTCAGTGTGCGGTATGAACGGAAATTTCTAAGGGTTTACTAACTTAAAAGTTTTTTTTTTAACTCTACTGTTCACATTTAGTGCAGAGCTTTTAGAGTCTAAATAAAGGCCTGCAAACTGAAGGCCAACAATCACTTGATACCAACTCACTGACAAACCAAACAAGACAAAGTGCCAAAGGCTCTTCTAAAAAGCTCTGCAAAAGACCGCGCTCTCTGGTACACCATGTACCAGAAAAAGGGAAATAGAGGAAAAGAAATGGGGAAAACTGAAAAAAATCCACTCAATGGAATGAACGTGGGGAGGATGTGGAAAAGGAACATAGTCCTGAGACGTTCTGATAATGATCACATTAGTGTGAGAAGGCCACTAAACCCTCAAGCCTGTAGACAGAACGGCTAGATTTGGCCATGTGCCCTGCTGTTGCCTTTGTTTGGAGGAATGTTGACAAGCTCTGTTTCTGGAGGGAGACACAATAAGCCAGTCACCCACGTAGAGTGGGCAGAACCTCGTCATCCAATCTAGGGACACCATTTGTGTGCCTGTGGGGCAGAACCTGCTTCTGAGTTGGGCAACCTGTGTTCCGACAGTGACATCATAACAGATGAAAAGGTTTGCGAATCATTCTCTAGCTAACATCTGTGAGAACATTTAAAAGGCTGAGCAGGTGTGCACACATGACATAAGCTTTCACCTGTGCGCCAGATGCGAATGCCATGTTTTGTTAATTTCGCAACATGTCTGACGTGTTCTAAATGAAGAATATTTACACACTTGGATAAGTTTAGAATTTTTATGTTGTAATCTAAATGCTGAATGGGAACTTTGTAACATTGTAATACTGTAACTAGGGGACAGCAAACACAATCTGATGTAAATTTGTATCATATCAGCTTATTTGAATGATTTTTAACTAATATGTGACAATTTCAAAATATATTAAAATAGAATAAAATTGTTTTAAATTGCAATAGTATTTCAGAATTTAAGCTGTTTTTGCAGCTTTATTGAGCATTAAAAACCTTACCCACTCTACCCCAGGTTTCACAGACAAGCTTACAGCTAGTCCCAGACTAAAATTAATGTCTGGGTGGTTTCAGCAGAAAGAAATTCCTTGTTTTGTCTCAAGATGCACACCAGTGATGTTTTTATATAAGGCATATTTGTAAAAGTTAATTACGAGCCTTAATTGAACTATAGCCTAATCCTGACTAAATTTAAGCCCTGTCTGTATATATATATATATATATATATATATATACTCAAAAATACTAATTAAACTAATACCTAAGGAAGCCCATTTCTGCCATTTAATAATGATAAAACAGTTATTTTGTGACTTTTTCTTGGAATTGCACATTTACAACTCGTAATAAAAAGAAGGACAGAAAAAAAGAAAGAATAAAAGATCGTAATTCTGAGAAATAAGCTCACAATTCTGAGAGCATATTCTTTTTTGTTATGATTGGTGACTATATTATGCATTTGCAAAGAAAATGTCAGAACTGTGAGATAAAAACTAAAGATTACTTTTTTTTATTCGTGGCAAAAAAGGACCATGAATACAAATAAAACAAATACATATTGCCCAATAACCAATATATTGTGAATACTTTTTAACAATGACACCATTAAGCTATTGCTGTTGAGAAAGAAGTTTCTGAAAGACATATAACAGATGATATCATCTGATGTCTATTGGGGCATTTAAATAATTGTCACAATGACTTGACCTGTCCTGTCACTGTAAACAACTCTCACGCTGAACTTCTGTAACGCCTATGACCAGGTATCTCAAGAACTCTCTGTCTTTCAATTCTGCTCAGAGGAGTCAACACCTATTCTCTTTCCTTTTCCAGCTTACACCCAGAGGAAAAACAACAGACTTCAGGTGAAATAAAAGAAATGATTCAAACCTTGACATGCACTCCAAGACAAACAGTACAGATAGAGAACAAACACTACTTCACTTCCTTCATTCCATTAGCATTCATATTAACAAAGAAACATTCTGTCCTCCTAAATCCTGTGTGTGCCCCATCATATCGGTCAGCTCACAGAACTAAATGATAAAGATCAAAAGAAATAAAGCGAGAAGCCATATATCCAAATAATCAACTTAAATCCTAAAAAAATACCACATTCTCAAAAAAGTAAAGAAAGAAAAGTAAAAACAAAATTCTTGGTAGTTGTGATTATGTTCTAAACATCTATGCCTGGACTCCTACAGTTAACAAGCTCAATATAATGCTATAAAATATCAAATTTCGCATTTTAATCGCTAACTAATGCAAGTTTATTGAAAATTCAGATCAAGGATGCATTAAAAAGACATTCCAGTTCCTTCTATAGTCATATTTAGAACAGTTATTACAGCATATGTCTGTCCTTCCAATCACAAAAGCTGCATTAGTTGGACATTTGACAAAAACAGCTCTACAGAAATGGGGGAAAAAATATAGTTTTGTATTTGTCTGGAGGAACTATGAGCCGATGTCTGGGAATGTGACAGCTAACCAGAGAGGAGATCCTACCTTCACTGCAACCAAACACTTACAGGAAAACAGGGAATGCCTGCCATAACAGAAGAGGGAATCCACAGAGCTGATCAGTTAAACTAATAATAAAAGTAGAAAGAAATTAATAACTAAATATACTGCTTATGAGTAATCAAGCACCATGCTATGGAAATAAACCTTGTAATGGCTTCAAGCCAGAGATAACAAGCTTATATATGATTTAATAGGCAAGCTTAAACTGACCAATCATATCCAACCAAAAAATGTATTAATCAACCAATCAGGGGTGAAAAAGGTGGCACATGTTCCAGATTGCATAAAATGCTTTCATTGAGGAACACAGCATTTAAAACCCTAAGTTTCCAGAACATGACTGATTCGATCAGGATGACCAAACTGTTCCATAAACTTGGGCTATGGGCTTTTCCTAGAAGTTCCTAGAAGTCCAAAGGTCAGACCGAGTAAAAGTCAATCCTCCAAAAGCTTCTACTTCAATTCACTGAAACGCTTAATAAGAAACAATGTTTAAAAAGCTAGGAATAGACCTAGTCCTTATACAAAAAGCTTATGTTAACTGGTGTCCTTTATTTAACAATGGTCACCAGGGGAGAAAAAAATCGTTGGTGCATTTAGGAATATTGACTCAGTAATGTAATGACGTTTTTAACAAGGGATGCAACTATTTTGTTGACACATTAATCTAGCTGAGAACTGCCAACATAGACCTTCTGAGAGTTTTTAAATCATCAGCTTTTTCTCTAAAAAGGACCTTTACACTGGCACATGTCATCTTTGATTGTTAACCACTGATAAGCAGTCTTAAGACAACTGGAAAAAGGGTCCATTCATCATTCCCAGTATGTTATTACACAAACAAACATTTCTCTTATTTACGTAAACAAAACACTCAAGCCCCTAGATGAGTTCCTAGTAGCTGACAAACACTGAACTAAGCAGCCCATAATACCTATGTACACGTAGGTGTGAGAGAAAACAATGCTTTCATTTGAATGCAATAGCTTGCATTTTTTTCCTCTTAAAAGGAAAGAAAAAGCATTCCTCTTTGTCTGGGTTGATGGTCAACTTCACCACCCTTATTTCTCAGTTTGGTTCTATTCTTTGGCTAAAAATCTTAAGTTTAGAGCTTAGCTGGTCTACAGCCCGGTGCTCAGCTGGACATCCATCCTTAAAATCCCTCTAAACAGACAAGGAGATCAATTAAGATCAGCGAACCATGTTAGACAGGTTCAAGGTGCATTTTTCAGCAGGGTGAAGGTTTGGAAAGAAGTAGACAAATCCAAGAAAAGCAATCCAACACGTTTTTGTTTACTTCGCTGCATTCCTGGCCAGTCTGGCTCAGTTTAAAGAGAAATCAAGGTAGGACCCACTGAAAGCATGCGTTGTGCCAGGCGTCTTGAAGAACCTTCACATGAAAGGCGTCCTGAATCATCCCGCCACAGCCCGTGCACGCGCACTCCGTCACATCTGTCAATTAAAAATCAGAGGAAGGTTCAGAACTGGCAACCCGCTCACAGATCGTGTTTGTTTACACGAGAAAACCCCAGACATTTTGTTTTTAAATTTGCGAGCTCGAGATGAGGTTTCACATTATGTAATCTCGCGCTACTGTGCCTCTTCATGTTGACAGTCTGTGAGCATTTAAACAATTAAAACCTCATCAGAATGCAATGGATCTGCTTTACCGACTCTGCTTTAAAAGTACGTCTCCAGAACTTTCTGTAACGGCTTGTTTACTTGTTGTGAGATCAAAAGCATACACAAAACACTTCTAAACGATTATTAACGAAAACATTGAACAGTTCTGAATACACGAAACCTATTGAAATACAGATATATAACTTAACATCGGGTTTTTTTTATCGGGAAACGTCAAAAACACACAAGCGATCCTGTTCGTTTCTCTTGCAGTATGTTAACTACGTTACGTTTACTTATTTCTGTGAACCGCGACAGACTTAACGTAACGATCTGATAAGTTTAAAAGCCGCTCAAGATCGGGTTTATGTTACAGGGCGAAGCGTAAAAATGCTTTGCGCGATCCTCACCTTCTCGTTCGTCCATGTCCTCCCGGATCTGATTGAATTATATTTGTTCAAGCTCACATGCTGCTCCGAAGAAGTCTGAAGTTTACGCGCTGCACATCAACGATGCTGCTTTTCAGATCCATGTGTAAGACCCACGGAGTAAATCCAGCGTAAATGTGGGGGGGAAACAACGTTTCATCCAGTTTCCTAGCAAGTTCAAAGTCTCTGCGTCTGCCGTCCAACCAGATGACGTCATAACAAAGAAATGTACGGCGACCGGAAGGGATCAAAACACAGCATCACCTGAAACAGGAGCGTTCGCGGCGGACTGCGCGACAAATCCGGCCCGCGTCCAGCGATACCGCAGCGACATCTGTCGCTCACGAAGCGTATGCTGTGATTTTCTTTCAGTTTTAATTCTGTCTGCGTTATTCAGTGTTCAATGACGAAACCCATAAGCACTCTTTTAAAAAAAGTGTTTACTCGCCGACGAATTTGAAGTTAATATGACCTAAAATAAGACCTATCTGGACACCCCCTTCTCTAATTAACAGGTTTGTCTGTTTCACTTAAGTCTTAAGTTGCTGGTTTACAGCAATAGCCACATTGTATAGGTTAAAATTATAGATTTTTCTCTTAGATTTTTTCCTTATAAGTAAAGATCATGTTCCATGAAGATATTTAGTCAATTTCTTACAGTAAATATATTAAAACTTCGTTTTTGATTAGTAATATGCATTGATAAGATCTTCATTTGGACAACTTTAAAGGTGATTTTCTCAGCATTTATATTTTTCTGTAGCCTCAGATTCCATATGTACATATAGTTGTATCTCGGTCAGATATTGCCCTATCCTAACCAATCATGCGTCAATGGGAAGCTTATTTATTCAGCTTTCAGTATAAATCTCAATTTCTGAAAAAAACACTGATGACTGGTTTTGTTGTCCAGGGTCACACATCAGTTCTTCACTTCATGGCACCATTCTAGAAGGGACCTTCTCTATTTCACTATTTCACTGTGCACAGTTTTGATCAGTTTGATCGTACAATAATGCCTTGAGTTCACTGTAAAAAGATTTACTGTAATTATGCAGCTAGATGTCAGTAACTTACTGTAAATTTATATTTATCAAAATTTATTGGCAACAGTTTTTTCAAAGATAAATTAACATTAAACATTAAAAAGTATTTATTTTTACAGAATAAAACTATTAAAAACTGCCTCATTCAAAGCATTCTGGAAACCAGAAATAATCATAATCCTTTTTCTGTTTTTATTGGTTCCCAGAAATGGGAGGCTGTTATTTTATTTATTTATTTTTTTCCTGTAAAGACTTTTTAATGTTTAATGTTCATTTGTCTTTGAACAAATCTTGCCCATAAATGACATACATTAAATCATCCAGCTGCCAGTAATACTGTAATACTTGCATTGTTCATAGACTATTCAAATTCTCAAACCACTGGATATTAATGTTCAAAGTTATGTAAATTCATATTTACATTTGTTTATCCTTTTGACTGCACTCTACTTCCATCCTAAACGTCCAGTTTCTTAAAACTGCTCAACAGTCTTCAAACATGATGTTTTAATTTCTTTTTGGATAAAACTACAGGTTCTTGCACTCCAACAACTCAATCATTAAGTCACTCTGTAGCAATTTACATTTTATTAACAGAATCTAAAAAAAATGACATAAATGTATAATCTGCTAATATTATGTATGATATCTGAAACAATTTTCATATAACTCTATTAACTTCTTGAATATTTCTTGTTATTAATTTCTTATCTGGAGCGTATTCTAGGCAGTAGAGGGAGCTCATGTAATGATTCAGAACTGGATAGCCTCACTTTTTCTGTTCTCTTAATATCATTAAAATAGCTTTGACTATTTTGAATGACAACTGAAACCTTGTATAAAGACCACTTCTTATGTTTATTGCCATCTTATGATATATCTCTTGTATTCCTCAATTGCAAGTTGCCTTGGACAAAAATGCCAAATGAATAAATGTACTGTAAATGGATAGAGGTTTTTCCATTTTTCAGGTCATTGGGTGAGTCGCACTCCTGACAATGTCCTCTACCGTACCTGTTTACATTAAAGTAAGAATCTGTGCAGCATGTTTCACTCGTCTTCTGGAGCACACTGAACCCCTCCCAGTGTATTTGACTAAATGTAAAAACAGCTAATCCGGACAATGTGTCTGAAAGGTCAGAAGGCTTTCTTGGTTTGCCACCCTTTGCTCATAAAGTGAATGTCAGAATGAGATTGCTGAAAATGAGATGACGATGATGATGATGTACATTTTCCATAGACTGTCCATTGTCCATAGATGAAAGAGTGTGGAAACAGGTCAGTGCTTTCTCAGAGGATCAGGATTGGACCGTTTGCTTTTGACCGTCACAAAGGAACTGACAAATGTATTGTTCATGTCATAAGACAAACATATACTGTATACACACATATAGAACCCCAAAGTCCTTTAGATGTACATGCTGAGTCCTGCTGCACACGTGTGTAAGCTGTATAGATTCATACTGCTGACTAAGCTCGCATGCGTAGACAGAGCAGGGCCGCAGCAGAAGCAGCTTCAAGTAATGCTTCAGAACTGACTCTCTGCTCCCTCTGATGACTTCCTGTTTGGCGGAGGCCTGAAAAACAGAAAGTCACAAAGTATTGTTTTACTGTAAGCGGACTCTACCAAGCGTTTTCTGTATTTATCATGTTTTCTTGTCTTTGTCTTTACCATTGCCATAGCATTGCCTTGTTTTCATTTGTTACTTTGGATTGCCCAATTGGATTTTGACCCTGCACTGTTACCTGTGTTTTTTGAATGTTTCACTGCCTGTCCTGACTATTGCTTGCATGCTGGATTACAATTCTGTCTCATTCTTCGATATATCTGTTTGTTGCATGGTATTTGGACCTTGCCTGTTCTGACCACACTATGCATTGTAAATAAAGCTTCATTAGGATCTTCTGCGCTTGTCTGAGTCTAAGTCTAAGTCATCCATGTTGAGTGATTTAAAATATAAAACTTTAAATATATATATAAATATAAAACTTTAAAGAAGACCCATGCATGGTAGATTATTGTTGAAGTAAAAACTGCTTAAAAAGGTAAAAAGTTACACAGGTTTAAGTATATGAAAATTATTCATGAGCAGTATTTTATAAGACACATAGAACTCGAAAATCAAACCCTAAATCGAAACAATTTGATAGCTTTCAGTAAGATTTTCTGTTCTGGCGCAGTATCAAATTTTCCCGTTAGATGCCAGCAAAACTCCGCTGGATTTGCGATTTGTAGTTTTTCTCTTTCAAACATTGCAAGCACACACACATACAAACCACACTCTGACATCCATACCAACACACCCACGCCATTATAGCTGCATTATTTATGCAGTCGGCTCTATACTATATGAAAACAGGAATAAAGCAAGCATTTGCTCAGACCAAACCTGAATAAAAGGTAAAAAAAAAGAAAAAGAGTAAAACGATTCACTTAGAAGCGTTGCCAACAGAATGAAAGAAAGGTGATGTGATTAAAAATAGCAGTTTAGTTGGGTTTCAGTAGGGACATTTTTGTCCAAAGGTCCAGAGAGAAACTATTTTTATGCCAAGTGCAAAACAGAATTATAAAAGGAAATGGCAACAGCTCTGTAAAAGAACAGAAATGCATTTCCATGGTGAGCCTGCTGTATTGCATTGATGCTTTTCTTTTACTTAAACGCTGCTTTTAAAAGCATGAATCTATCAATTTAAAAGGCTATATATCCAAACCAGGATAAAAAAAAGAAATAAAGCAATTCTAACAGCCAAAACATTAGGTAGGCCTTATTTTGGAGATTGCTTTTAAGCTGTGACTTGAATATATACTATTATTTTTTTATTAACTTACTCTTTTTATTTATGAAGGATCATGTTGATGTTCACCCACAGAAATATGTTGTTTGTACATCTTTGGTTGACACAGCTAAGTAGCGTTGTATGCAGCGGATAGGGGGCGCTATTTCGCCAAAACGTTGCAAATAATAAAGCTTATCAAAACAAATCATCATTTTAAGTCACTTTTGCTTAGCATTTTAAATGAGTTAAAATTGTATTTATTTTAATTAAGGAGTACCTTCGACATTACTGTCACACAGATACAGTCACATGACCTAAATTAACACAGATATGTAGACTTTCGAAGATGCAGAACAGAAAAAGACAAAGGGAAAATAAAACAATGCATTAAAATGAGGACAGCGATGTCCAAGTGATGTCTTCTTTTTTAATGGGGAGTAATAAATTTAAAAGAAAAGGGTTTGGGTCATATCTTTGTCACTTTTTTTCACCCCTGGTGTGTCTGCATCTTTTCAGGGAAAAGAAAAAAACTGCCATGTAACGTTATACCACTACTTTCCTAAATAACACTGGTATCTGTGACAGCCAGCAGAGGCGTGTTTTGGGTTTGTGCTTGAATGGACAAGAGGAAAATAACGAGTGCAAGAAAACGCCCTGCTGTCTCGTTCCGTTTCATTTTTGCTGTATTTTATAAAGCAAATTGATTTTAAGCCCCTTTGTACAAATTATGTATGAAATTTGTATTTAAATAATAAAAACCTAATAGCCTAACTTCACAATTTTGGAAAATTTTCCTACTTGTTTTATAATTTATGGTCACTTTAATAACTGGATACCTAATTTTTTTCACAGAAAAAAATAAAATTATATATATATATATAGACCTTTTATGCTACCTAAAACCCAAAGATGAACTGCTTGGCTTCTTTAGTAAAACAATGTATAAACTGTTGCATTCGTGGGTGGGTTTACTTTTTAAAGTCCCGCCTTTCTTCCTATCATTTGCCTAAAGTCACTGACCTTCCTTCTTCTCATTTCTGCAAACTCATGATGAATCGTCAGTACGATCCTGTGCTTTTACTTGATACATGAAAGAAGAGGATGATGCGTGTAAGCCTAAACCTCTAACCAGCTGAATTTGTCTTAAATTACATTGCCTATAGGCTACTGGTATATGGTACATCTACAATATAATCAATATAAATCCTCAAACTGGGAGTCCAGAAATCAAACATACCGTTTAATATCACGATTAAATGTTTCTTCATCACCACCAGTTTATAATGTTTCAAGTTGGTAATATACTTGACTCTATTTAAATTCGCACGTGAGCCACCGGCGCGCTTTCACAACCGACTTACGTCACGTAAAGGGCGGGGCCAGTATCGGGGCAACTATGTAACATAGGAAGCTATAGTTTATAAGGGGCTGGTCTTAAAAATTGTGTAACTGAGCTATAAAAGGTGATATAACTAGTGCCCGTTATGTATTAGGAACTATTTAAGACGACGCGGTATCTCGTTGTTTTATAATTGGTAATATATTCGGCACCTTTCATCTCTTTTAATACAGCAGTGAAAGTGAAATGCAATGCAGCATATGATTGTTTAAATTAAAAGGCTGTATAAAATTGTATATTTTCAGAAGTTAATGTATGTGTTGTATTCGATTCTGTTGTTGAGACATAGTTTGCTTTACTCAGCTTGTAATGATGGGAGTAGGAGCTGATAATAAAACCGAGAGCACGTGTAGTAAGTTTGCATTGCCGCAGCTTGAGGAAAAAGAGGAGGTAGAGCTCGCCTGTGATGGAGCCATGAGGCTGGTGAAGGATGATCTCCAGTCACCGGAGCCGAGAGAAACGTGGGGTCGGCGCCTGGAGTTCGTGCTCGCCTCCGTCGGTTATGCTGTGGGTTTGGGAAACGTGTGGCGCTTTCCGTACTTGTGCTACAGGAGCGGAGGAGGTAAGCGTCCAGACTCCTGCTGCTCCTCTCTCTGAACACCGCAGAGCCGCTCCGGTGCATGCTTGCACTCCTATTATATATCTTATTACTAGCCCTTAAAGAATTTGACATGGTAACCATAATAGCTTTCATCGGTGTATTAAATATGCTTACAGTAGGTATGCTAACCAAGCTACGTGCATTTGGAGTCTCCGAAGATCATGCTAGAGAGAACATGTTTACATATATATATATATATATATATAACTGTTATAGGCTAAACATAAAAACATTTATTTGTCATTGTGACCAACACCAACATGCAAGAAGCCATTTTGTTGTCATATGACAACCATAAGAGAGAAGAACCCTTTATACGTGACTGTATATCAAGGTTATTATTATTTGTAACAATAATAGTAACTTTAATAATAATAAAAAGTGTCTCACATACCACTGACCACTTGTCATGAGCCACAAATGATATTTGGAAAAAAAACAACTACAACCATACACACATATATACATATGCATGTATGTTTGTATTTAGCCTATATAATGAGTTTGTACTTGTGTGTTGTAATTTACCTTTTAATTTTAATCGTTTAATTTTCTTTTGCCACCTCTTTAGAGTGTATAAAATGTAAATATTTGTGCAAGAGTGTATAAATAATTTTCATGACCTACCTATATTTTCAAAATGCATTTTTAAATTTATTATTACAGTTATTTTGTTTATTTTATTTCTATTTTTTATAATTTATTTGAAGCTAAGGTTGCAGCGGTTGTGTAACTATAAGATGTAACAATAGTAACTCCAGGAGTTTATGCCACTGGATATGTTTTCTCACACAATACTTTGTTTGATCGCTGGGTCTGCCTATTTTTTTGACTGTTCTTTTGACCGTTTACCTTTGTTAATAATTGACTTAAACCATAGGAGTTAGAAGGGTTGTGGTTTGCATGAATATTTATCAACCGTGAAATGTTCTTATGGTTCCCATGGTTTGGCAAAATTCCATATACAGTTACAGTATTTTCAAAGTTTAAAAAAGATGTACCAGATGCATGTCAAAATGATTTAAAGAGTTTAAAATTTGATTTATACTCTTCCATGAGCAATAACAAAGAAAACTGTAAGCAGTGATCTGTGATATTTTAGGTAAACATGTTTTATAGGACAGTTGTCACAAAGTTCACAGCAGATAACCTGCTTTCTATTGCTTTGTTTATATCTATCCATATAGTTTTAGTTTGTTCCATGCATAGACGCATTGTCCAGATGAATAGTATCTTCCTGCACCTATGTTTTCATACACAGTAAAACTATTCATTTTTTGTTAAATCGTAAAAATTGTTTAGAAGTTAAAAGGAATAAATTTGTGGCAAGACCATTCAAATAAATCATCTTGTTTTCCTGAAAGACACTTCCTCTTTTCTTGCTAAATTTACATTAATATGAGTTGCAAGAAAATAGTTTTAACCTCACAGAATGACTGTGCAAAAAAGACAAATCGCAGGGTAGAAAATGGAATAACAAGACTATCGTAAATTTACTGTTGATGTATCCCGGTCAAATTAATGAAGACAAAGTACATTTGTGACAACTAAAGCAAACAATAATCTTATTAAAAACAATGGCAGTTTTAAAGAATATTGAATCAGTTATTGTTATCTTGTCTCCAATCTTTGGCTTGTTCCAGGTGCCTTCTTGATTCCCTACTTAATCATGTTGTTTCTCTGTGGAATCCCACTGCTGTTCATGGAGTTCACCGTTGGGCAGTACACCTGTCTGGGGCCGGTCCACGCTCTGGCTAAAATATGTCCCCTCTTCAAAGGTGAGTGTTCTTGTGCCCTAATCCCTCACATCTCCTGTGTTCAATTCTTTCATCCAAACATAGTCCAAGAAAATGCCTGGTCTTTGTATTTCATATGTTGGATGAGGCGTTCCCGTTTTTCAATCACAGGAATACCCTCCTGGTTATCACTTACCACTTTTCAATGACATCAAATGAGTTTAAGGAATAAATGATTTAAAAATAGATTTTTAGATATTCCCTGTAAAACCTCTGGGTGGCTTTGCCTGCCGTTTTTTTTTTTTTTTTTTTTTTTGCTTATCAGTGGTTATTAATCTGCATTTTTCATGTTGGTTACTGTGTCAACAAAAGTGAATGCTCCTCATATATCGCTGAGGTTTGCCTCTTTGCACACAGTTAATAAACCGTATAACACTTACTTTATGAAAACACTCAAAATTAATCATTTTAAGTAATGCAACTCGTTATCATTTTGCTGGACTATGTTTGTGAATGATCTCATCTCATTGCTTTGACATGGCAGTTCAAGCATGAATACTGACTGCAAAGCTTATCTTTTTCCCTTTATATAGGATTTTTCTTATAAAATGTATGGACCTGCAATTATATGACGCTTAATCTCTGACGATCTGGTGATGGCTGATCTGTCTTTTAGCTTATTAACACTCACTTTTCTATACCTAAACTTTCATAGGAGATCTTTCACTGTGCTACAGTCTTTAGAGAGTTAACTATTTTTAAATCAGTGAGTGAAATCAAACCTGAGACCAGAGACAATTTCTTTCGTAAATGAATATTTTTGTTTGTTTATTCATTTACAGGTTTTTATTTAATTGGGATGCCATTTTCAATATTAAAACCAAACATATTGCCATCTATATAATCATTACTAATTATTATCATTACCAAACAGTTAAGTAAAGTAGTAAATTATGGGGAACCTATTTATGACCAAAGTGAGTGACAACCTAAAGATCTTCAGCCATCACTGTTCGTCATTTGGGTTTCGTTCCTTTTTTAAAATTTGACATTCTTTCACCTGCTAACAAAGGACTTCTTTCCTCAAAGACAGAGATAGTCTACCCGGTCAAATCTTTTGGGTCCGTCCCTTGATATAGCGCTCATTTCAGCCGATTATGGCTCCTTGCTAGCAGAGGGACTAAAGCAGGTAGTTCTTTCTGTATATTCTCTTTTGACTGTAATGTACCCTTATGTCACATTCTTTGTGATGTTCTGACAATCCACTAAAAAAGTGAGTATTGGGCTGTTCAGTGGCTCTCCTTTGTAATAAAGCTCCTCCTTTTACCCTTGCATTATGTTTCTCGGTATGCTCAGTAGAGTAACCTCACACCTAAGTAACCTTTCTGTCTCTGGGGTAATCATTTCCTAATGGGGTAGTCTTTTAACTGGTGTTTACATCAGGGTTGGGGGACTTAAAAATGTTCCATGGTCAAAGTGGCATCATTCAGTAATAGAATGAGACATTAGAATGACTTGTGCACTTAACAGGAATGATAGAGAGAGAGTGTGCATGCATTTGTTTAGTCATATAACACTAATGTGAACAGGTGGGATGAGCTACATTAGAGAAGATTAATTCTGTGGGTTATTTTTTGCACAAGAAAACAGATGAAAAATCTCTTTCTAACTGAACTAGTAAACTTGTGTGGCAGTTGGCCAAAAGGCCTTTCTCCCTGTCTAAATACCTGCTGGGTGTAGTATTTATCACAAAAACTAAATTAATGCAACTAATCTGGTTTTTATATGCAAAGACTGCCTTACTGTCTGTTCATTCAGTTTAAAGTACATTTGCATTACCAACTGTGGCTGATAATGAAGCCAGCATCTATAAACCAATATGTTTGGTGCCCAGCTGTTCTCTATTAGAAAATAATTATAAAATGGATTTTGGGGTTTACTCACTTAAAATGAAATGTATGAATATTTACAAGCCCAGCTGTGTTTCCATGATGTCGTTTTTTTTTCATAATTACTGTAGGAATGCATACAAACATTTTAATAACTTTAACAGATCTGTTTATGAAATAAAAATCAGAGCAACACAAAGTTTACAATAACGTTACGTGCTGTGGATAGTAACCATGGTCGTGCAAAAACAAAATAGTTTAGATTGACTGTTGATTCTGGATTTCCAGTAGAGCATCCAATGATCCAATAATACCGCTGGTCTATAGTTTTGCTGAAGCAGTGGATTCATTTAGGCTTAAGTTCAGGAGACCAAAAGCAATTAGGGGAATCTGGGTGACCTTAGAGGGCAGCAAGGAGTGTGCCAACAACAACATTCCTGTTTTTAGAGCTTTCTACTATTCCGGCCTAAAACAACTAGGGAACATTCCATTTAGACTGTGGGAAAGGGATACAAAATAATGCAAAGATCCACTGAGAGTCACGATAGCTAATTCATGGATTAAAAGTGGGCATCAAAACATGGAAGCAAATCCATTGGTTATCTTTGCATTGTCATCCTCTTACAATGAGGCTAACACACTAATCACACTGAGCATCAGTAACTCAATTATTGAATCCAAAACAGTTTGATTTGGCATATAAAACATCCCTGAAGACAGCATATTCTATGGGTTGCTAAGAGTCCTGTTTCCTTTGTTTCTCAGGATGTGATTAATATTTGAAATCATTGAGAAACAGAGCTGCTATTGTGTAAGCAAGTGGTTCTCAGCTTTTGTTGTTTGTGTTAAAGTAGTGCATGCAAATTAATTTAGAAATATTTTGTTATATCAGTCACTCTGAATACTAGGCAATGACAGATATCAACATGTTGTGTGACATCCTATCGTGTGTGTGTACAGATGTGTTCTTTTCTTTCTACAAGGGTTTTTGCATTCATTTTCATTTTAGTTGTAATATAGCATTATAATACTCTGCATATTTGTACTTTTTTTATTTAAAAAAGAAACCATTATTATTTATCATTTTCATTAATAAATATGGCATGCATTTGCTTTAAGCAATGGTGTAAACATCATTCAGTGTAAATTGTGATATAAATTAATAATCACAATTATGATTTTTGTCATAATCGTGCTACCCCAACACACACACACACACACACACACACACATAACTTATACGTATATAATACATTTATAATTAATATATATATCCACTGTAAACTATGAAGCAACAACAGTTAAGGACCACTGGCATAAAGTACAAATAACTGGTAAAAAGCAATAATAACTAATTCTTTTAAAAAGGTCAAGATTCTGAGACACACTAATGCCCTACATTATCAATCCAATAACTATCACATGTAAACAGGTTTGTGTGTGCCTAAGGTCTTGTGCAACTTTAAAATGTGAAATCTACAGTTTAGCATAGCATTATACAGCCTTAATGGATTTATTCATGCAATCCCCAATAAAAAAAAAAATATATATATATATTGTTTTGGCCAGGCACCAAAAATATTCAATAAAAAAGGGATAACAGAAAAATTATGAGCAACTGATGAAAAGTTCACACATGTTTAGAAATGGTTTCAGATAAAGCCTTCTTAATATCCTGAACTAAATCATCTGTCTTGAAGATTTGCGTTGTTCTTTTGGAACTGGTGTATTCAATTTAAAATGCACTTCTAGAGGTCAACGAGTTTATTCTTTTTCTTCTAAAACAAAAACTCAACATTTCAGAGCCTCTGAAGAGCCCTAGGCGCTGTTCCAATGTGAGTCTGCTCAGCAGTGAAAGGCTTGCACAGGGTGACAGGAAACACCTCCTGGTGTCTGACTCTTTCTTTGTCTGTCCTCAGGCGTGGGGCTTGCCACAGTGGTGATTTCTTTTGTGCTCTGCACCTACTACAATGTGCTCATGACCTGGGCTCTCTACTACCTGCTTCACTCGTTCAGCCCCTCATTGCCTTGGCAGTCCTGCAACAACACATGGAATGCAGGTGGAAACTGTTCCACAGGATTTCCAGGCAATGCCACGCACCTGCAATCAGCCAGTCAACAGTTCTTTGAGTGAGTAACTGATTTGTTTACTGTCTTTAATGTTTATGCCATAGTTGGTTAGAATGCTTGACTTTTTTTGTCAGAGATGGATTATAGCTGTGTATTTCCTGTAATCAATGTAGTTTAAACATTTGGAAAAGTTTTTGGAAAGAGTGCCGTCTCATTATTTTTAGTAGGCCTGTTAGTGAATAGTTCCCCTATTATGAGTTATGGAAGGTTTATATGTTGGTTTTGGGAGTCCCACACAACAGGTTGTGAAAAAACACTTTAATTTTCTTATAATATGCATTTATTTTATGCCTTATTTGTTCAACGAATTGTTTGAGAGTCACTAAACAAATATGGTAAAAATTAATCTTTCCAAACCCCTTTGGTGATTGTCACTTTTTGTTTAAATAAACATTCAAAAGCATATTAATATTGTTTTGAAGTCATAACATGATATTCTTTAAGTAATTGTGTGAAAACTAATGTAAACAAATGGCACTTTATTGTAAAGTGATCCTGTTTTAATGAACGGTTAACAGTTAATGAGTTCTTCTGATACTCATATAGATTTGCTCTGTTGTGTGATTTTGCTTTGTAAAATGATGATGTTATTTCTATGTAACCCCACCTCAGTCATAAAGTTTTAGAAATGACCAAAGGGATTGAGCTTGCTGGAGGGATTCGTTGGGAACTGTTTGGCCTTCTAGTCCTGGCCTGGGCCATTGTTTATTTCTGTATCTTTAAAGGAGTCAAATCCACTGGAAAGGTCAGAATTCAAATTCCACATCATTTGTACATTTGTTGTGTTTGCATTATCTAAATTAAGCCTTTGATATGGGACACAATGGCATATTTAACTACAAATACATAGTTATATAATAAAAACCAATGTTTATGTACAATAAGGCTTAGTATGTCAACTGTAAATATAACCATCTTTAACATATATCATATCTGTTTAGGTGTACATAATACGTATGCATGTGTGTATGCCTTGTTATCACAAATATAAACCTGTCTGTCCATAGGTTGTGTACTTCACTGCCACTTTCCCTTATTTCATACTGTTTGCGTTGCTGATCAATAATGTCCAGTTGCCTGGAGCAAAAGATGGTATTCTCTTCTTCCTCATGCCTAACTGGAGTAAACTCTTGGAAGTCCAGGTGAGATCATTCGTAAAAAAAAACATTCATGAAGTCACATAGTGTTAAGAACAAAATAGAAGCTGTTTACATGCTACCACATCATTACTGTAGTACCACTGCTAAACAACAGCATTGCTGTGGGAGTTGTGGTGGTTTACTATTTGACATGTAATTATCTCTTGGTGAAGTTAATCCACAGGTCTGGAGTAGGTTTCAAATAATAACTTTAACACCAGAAAATCTTCAAATCACCCATGCTTTATGAAAAAAACACTATTTTTATTTTTCATGACACATATTTTCCCTGTTTCTATTTATGTTGCTTGTATAAATTGTCAAACCCAATAATTGCAGTGTTTTCATAAAAAAGATTAACGCTACAAATATTGCTTATAAATTGCTTATAAAATAGCTTTTTGGAGCAGTTGAGAGTATTGGTAATTCAGTATAATAAAGCAAACATGAAATGTCCTGTTGATGTTATATTAAAACATAAGTATACAGGGTATATTATAGCAATAGCCAAAAATTAATTGTATGAATTATTAGAAAAATAATACAAGGTGTAACGACCATGATTATTTTTCGAATAATTCAACGGCCCGTCATCAGTTATTCCTTACTTATGGCATTATTTTATTATGGCAGCATTTTTACACAAGTGTCTAAAATTTTGAACAGTAGCTTTGCAGGTAGGTTTTTTGAAGCATCTTGGAGATGTGGCCACAGTTCTTCTGGATTGAGTGTCTCCAGGGTTATATATATATGTATAATGGAGAAAGGACAACCATCAAACTCTGTTAATCATGTGTTGTAGGTGTGGGTCAATGCTGCTGCTCAGATCTTTAACTCCATCGGAATCTCCTTTGGTTCTATGATATCTATGGCGAGTTACAACAAGTTCAACAACAACATCCTCAGGTGAGCGATAAAGCAGTGACGGTGTTTAATGAAACAGGGTGGTGGTGTACCAAATGCTGATTTTACATTTTAAAAGCTTATTTAATTAAAATAAATGTATTTAAATATAAAACTTTTAAACACTTTTTAAATTAAAATGGCTTTCAAACTATAATCTTGCGTTCTATTTGCTTTAGAGTTTATTACAATGATCAGAGCTCACTCTTTACCTTTGATTTTCCAGGGACACATTTATAGTCTCTCTGGCTAATTCAGCCACTAGTATCATGGCCGGGTTTGTTATTTTCTCTGCCATTGGGTACATGGCTCACATTCACAACCTACCTGTAGATGACATTGCCACGGATGGTAAGTTTGTTTTCCTTTTCTCCATCCTATCAGTCTCTGCAGCTGTGAATCTAGTCCTCCCCTGTCCTTGTGCTTTTCAAGGTTTGTTGATAAGTAAGAAATACACTGTTGGGTTAAACCACTTTTACTGTCTGGTTTTCTTGCTGTGTCTCAGTACGGCCAATAAATCACAATTTAGTTTAAGGATTAAAGGATTGCAAAGGCTCTCCGTTATCTTTCTTATGTGCTCTTTGCTGATCGTTGGGAAATCTAACGCACTGAGTAAGGAGATCAGATTTACTTGCAAATCCTAATTAACCTACACAGAGCAGAGCAGGCAATGTAAATACTGCTATAACTTATGAATATGGACATTGCTGTAAATATGCACTAGTTTCATGCACAGAGAACGGGCTGAAGGAAGTCAATGTCAACACCATGCAATGGAAAATTCCAGCTTCAGAAGTTGAAATGAAGCAAGATAATAAATGAAATGTTTTTGTTCCGTATCGCCAGACAGAGGATAAGTGTGAGAGAAGGTGAAGGGTGGATAGGATTAGGCCAGAGAAAAGAATAAGAGGGCCTATTCATGGACGAAACAGAATCAGGAAGAAATGTACCAAGGTAGGCTGAGTAGAACAGTGTGAGAACAAAAAACAATGAGCGTGTCCTTGAGTTGAGCCGCCCTCAATAGAACTCCACAGCATAATATTTTTTGTTTTTAAAGGCAGTACTGTTCAGTAAAATATGTTAAAATTTGAGTCTTAAGACATCAAGGAGCACACAGAGATGCTGTTGCCCTCTGAAATAGAGCCCTGTATTTAGGCCTGGGCCCAATGGACCCACTGGCTGGGTTTAAGGGACAATTTTGACATCATAGTTCAGACGCGGACCGGGCCTCGGGCCTGTTTTAAGCTCCTCCTTATTTTTATATTTTAGACATACATCAATTAGTTATTAAAAGATTGCCATGCGGCAACACGAGACCGCGCTCTGCAGCTAAAAGGGTGTTTATTGTCCCGCCGCAGAGAGAGAGAGCAGCCGTCAGCGCTGCTGAAGAGTTCTGCGTTCAGATACACGCAATAATCTTGCCACAATGCCCCAGCAAAAGTAATTATCATGAATGTGTCGGGGGAAAACAATAGGAAGACATTTCAATTATTTACTCCTAAACAAGTCCGTGTCACAAAGATGAATTTTCTGATTCTCCATCTCCTCATAGACGCACAAAGAGAAGTCATCTTTACCGAGTATTTAATTTAATGAATGAGTTTCCATTTCTGTTTTTTTTATTTTTTTTGGTTAAGTGGTAATTTAAAGTTTCTATAGATATATTTATCATGTCTTTTTCATTTTTGTGAAGCGCTTGTTTTCTTTATTTTTATAAAATCATGTTAACTGTCAGTGCACACAAATAAAAGTAGACCCTTTACAGTTCTGAAAGACGTATTACTCCTATCTTTATCAGAGAAAATTAAGGCGAAGGCCTTGTCCAAGTACATGTCCTCCAGAACGCGCTTTATAGCGTCACTCTGTACAAACCATCATGTCGCACATTTATCGCTGTTAAAAACTTTTCATTATTATATGTTTGAACTGTTTTAGCATGCCTGTGTGGATTTATGATCAGTCGCAGGCCGCTTGGTACTCTAACAAACACAAACTTATATTTAATGAACAAAAAATGTCTAAATAAAACGGAACAAAATGCAATCATTCTGCCATTACACTCAAAACTGAACTATGTTAATAGCTGAAACAGCAGTATAAGATGTTTTGGTAGAGAGGGAAAATGCCGGGCTCGGGCCTGAGCGTTTCGGGCCAGGCTCAGGCCTAAATTTGAGGCCCTTGCAGGGCTCTACTCTGGAACCTGGGCTGCTGTTGGAGAATGGAGTTTGTTTATTTATATTTAGTATTATTTTTTAAATTAATTAATTAATTTCTTCCCTGCCTCAACTATGTTCACCTTATCAGCAAGATTTCACCCAGTCACCCTTCATCTCTCAGAACAGCAGGTGGCTGTTTTCTGCTATTAGAGTTGTGGGTAACACTTTAGAATAGCGGATGGTTATAAGTCATTTAAAAAAGATTAGTTAATGATGAAATATACATCTACAAAACATTCACAAATGATTAATAAGTGATTATTATGTTTAGTTAATT
>JAUCNO010000795.1:2167897-2185851 GCA_032353835.1 Enteromius viviparus
AAGATATTTAATGGTTTTTAAAGATGTTTCTTCTGCTCATCAAGGCTGCATTTATTAGATCAAAAATCCAGAAAAAACTGTAATATTGTGAATTTAATTTAAAATAACTGTTTTCCATGTGAATATATTTAAAAATGTAATTTATTCCTGTGATACAAAGAATCCTTACTCCAGTCTTCAGGGTCACATGATCCTTTCAGAAATTATTCTAATATGCTGATGTTTTATTATCAGTGTTGGAAACAAAAAAGTCACAGCATAGATTTACATTTTAGAATTTAGAATTTACATTTTAAATTCATTTTGGGGGGAAAAAATGAAAATGTTCCAAAAAATCTATTTGGCAGCACAACTGTTTCCAACATTGATCATTCTAGTATAAATCAGCATATTAGAATGATTTCTGAAAAGATCATGTAAAATGGTCCTGCAAAGACTGGAGTAATGATGCTTTGTATCACAGGAATATTCACACAGAAAGCAGTTCTTTTAAATTGAAATAATATTTCACAAAATTAGAGTTTTTTTTCTGGATTTTTAATCTAATAAATGCAGCCTTGATGAGCAGAAGAAATATTTTTAAAAAACCTTACATGCTTTACTAACCCCAAATTTTAAACTTTAGCGTACATATTTTATATTGTTGTGAATCATATGCAAAACTTGTTCAATTGATAAATGTAATATTTTTTTAAGTTCACGGTGAAATCCCTCCCCCTGCTGGCTGATTGAGTGAACAGCATGTAAACAGCAGTGATATAATATTTAATACAGTGTGTAGAAACGCTCAGCTACATATAATACAAAGAGATAAAGTATATTATTTATAATAAATAAATAATAAAATGTGAGCAGTGCCGTGAAAGCGCTACTGTGATGGTTGAGTTTAATGCTATTACCGTTAGGGGTTAATGCTTGTGTAAAACAGCAGTGAAACAAATTATAAGGCAGAAAATATCTATACTATATTATCTGAATGTAAAATGAATAATAGTGTAAAAGTCACAAAAGTAAGATACAATATTAGATTAGTATAATGCAGTGAACGCGCTCCCTATGGCGGCTGACCCTGGTTTATGCAGTGACGTCGGTCAGTCATCATCATGGCGTTAGCAGCAGCAGCCAAGCGCTGTGCATCTTCTGTACTTTTCAGTAAATCTTTGTCAATACCGGAGCTCAGAATAGCCTGTTCTTATCATAAAAAGGTACGTGTCACTTGTTGTTCTTACTGTCGACCGTGGCATGAGAATTAATGTAAGATTACGTTGTAGTTCCCAATGTTTGGGACCAACTTTAAACGTGGTTGCTAGCTAAGCTAACGTTAGTTTACTGCGTATGTAAACAAACCAGCGGAACATTGTACACGTACGACAATATGTTCCTCGGTATGTTTAAGTATAAAACACATGTCATCAGCTGGTCTATGTATTTAGAAGTTAGAATGACATTGATCCATATTTAGAGTGAGTGTTATAATCCACTTGTGCAACTGTCCTACGAACTCACCAGTGATGACTTTCAGTATCTTAACTGTGATCTTAAAAGTGAATAAACCTATATACTGACAGTTTATAAGTACACACAAAGTACATAAGGTATTTGCTAATAAAGATTAATAATCTCTGTAATGAATGGCACTGTTATTTATCAAGGGCACGTTGCCTTTGGTGTAAACTGTTATTACAAGTCCTCTAATGAATGTCTTTGATTGTTAAATATGATCAGGATGTCTTAAATATCATACCTTTTTACCCCCTGAAGGTGGTGGACCACTATGAGAACCCCAGAAATGTTGGTTCTCTTGACAAGAATGCCAAGAATGTAGGCACTGGCTTGGTAGGCGCACCTGCATGCGGGGATGTTATGAAACTACAGGTAATTGATTTATATATATATATATATATATATAAGTGCTGTCATACGAATAATCACATCCAAAATAAAAGTTTTCTTTACATAATATATGTATATATTTTAAGAGAAGTGTGTTTTGTTTATAATTAATATATTTAAGTATAATATAAGAAAATAAATAAATATATATATATATATATATATACGTAAGATACTTATCAAGATTTTTTATATGCACAGTATATTAAATATATTACATACACATACTTTTATTTTGGATGCCATTAATTGTTTGACAGCACTAACATATATGTAGACACACACTGTTTACATCAGTGACTTTGTTTTGTTGTCAACCTGTCTGACAGATTCAGGTGGATGAGAATGGCAAGATAATAGATGCCAGATTCAAAACATTTGGCTGTGGCTCAGCCATTGCTTCCAGCTCACTGGCTACAGAGTGGGTGAAGGGAAAATCGGTGAGTCACTGTGACTCAGATCAGTGCATAAATTCTTGGTGTCATCAGATTATGTCATTGTGCTTCATATTTGTTATCTCAAGTATTCCTACCAGCATTTCAATGTACTCATTTTTTTTCTATGTACAGATTGATGAAGCCCTGAAAATCAAAAACACAGAGATTGCCAGAGAGCTTTGTTTACCACCAGTCAAACTTCATTGCTCTAGTAAGTGGCTTTTTGAGATTGTAAACACGTTGATGACATGAGAAAACATAAAATGCTCTGATTTCATAAACCTGTTTTTTTCTGGCAGTGCTTGCAGAGGATGCTATCAAGGCTGCATTAGCAGACTACAGACTCAAACAGAAGGATGACAAGGAGACATTGGCGGAAGCTCGAAATTAATGTCCTCATTCACAGACGAGTCGCAGTCACCCTCTCTCATTGTGACTTTTTGTAGTTTATATGCTTTCTGAGGATGAAATAAATACATTAGCAGGCGTGTATTGTTGCTATCGTTCGCACTGCATTTGGGTTGCTGGTTTGAAATGGCTTGCATTTAATGACTGTGAAGATCTTTTGGAGTAAAGCTTTCTCCTGTATCTCTGAATCACGCACATGAAAATAAACGCTTTATTTCCTAAAGATCTCTTACCCTCACATGAAATATACTCTATATCAGATCTATATACTGCAAAGTTTGTAAATGTGCTCTTCTACACTTAGGGGATTTGAAAAATGTCTATTTGTTTAGATTTTCAGAGGGATCATTATAGTTTTGGCTGGGATTTGTAAGCAAAAAACAAAACAACAAAAAAACTAATTTGACTTTGGTGCTGTATTTTTTTTGTTGCAAAAACTTAATAAAGATGTAAATATCCATGTTGCTGTATTCATCATGTTGTATTATTCTCTACACACAACATTTGCTACAATACAAGTCACGAATGTGTGCTAATGTCTCCTTGAACTTGTGGAAGTGGTGCAACTCTCAGGTTTCGTGAAAGGATGTTCTTCAGTACCAAAAGCACTGTAAGCATCAGCAGTGCTGTAAGCACACAAAGAACAGCCAGGATCGCAACGAGCGCTGGATCACTGGACTGTAGTATCGTCCGAGGAGTGAGTTCGATGTCTCTAGTTGTGGTCAGTGAACCAGTGACGGTGCCTGATGGCTTACCTGTCGAATTCTCCACACAACCAACTTCCCCATCTGTGGTTGGACTGTAGGGTACTTGGGTGGATTGGGGTATAAAAGATGTCAAATTAAGAGAAAGGCATTCTTCGTAGCTCAGTCTCTCTAAGGTGGGCTGGTCTGACCCAAAAAAGGACCTTGATATTGTACTCTCAGATAGTTTAGAAGATTCTCGACAAGAACTTGTGTTGCAAGCAGCATTTGATCTAACCAACATTGATGCACTTGTACTCTGTTCTATATTACTTTCAACCACTTTCCCAGGTTCCGTATTCACCCATGTGGATATTCTTCCAATGGGCTTAAAAAGTTTTGGGCAGATGGCCATGACTGATAGAGTTAATAACATCCTCTGTGCGAGGTGCAAAGGCGCTGTACATACTAGATCTGTCGCCATTCGTAACCTGTCCGTCAGAAGCCACCTATAAAGATACAGGATGTCACATTCACAAACCCACAAGTTATTGGCTAGTTCCACTGATCTGAGATGGGACAATCCGTCAAAAGCATGCTCGGGTATAGAGCGCAAACAGTTACTGTTAATCTTTAACACTTGTAGGTTCACCAGCGCACCCAAGGAGGACAGATCTAGTGTAGATATGCAGTTCGCTGACACATCCAGGCGTATTAGTGAAGATGGCAGGTTTGAAGGTAGACGAGATAATCGGTTCCCCTTCAGAGTCAACATCCTCAGTCTGGTTAGACCTTGCAGTGCCCCTGGCTGAATGGATCGTATCCGGTTATCCTCCAGATCCAAGCGTGTGAGGTTCCCGAGCTGCCTCAGAGACCCAGCGGTGATGTATGTGATCTGGTTCTCCTGAAGCTGAAGGGTCTCCAGACTTGACGGAAGCCCACGAGGAAAACGGACCAGTTGGTTGTGACTGAGGCTCAGCTCCTGCAGGCCAGAATAAGGCTGGAACACATTATCCACGTTGCAGAGCTGATTCCGGGCTACGGAAAGGACGGCGGTGCTTAGGGGGACGGAGCGAGGAAGGGTATGAAGACCAAGAGACTCACACAGAACCAAACCACCAGGACTGGGACAGCAGCAGCCTTTAGGGCAGGGGGACACAACAAGGCCAGCAAGGATAGACGAAGAGATATACAACAAAAGACAGCAGAGAAGACTAGGACGCATGGCTCACTTGTGGGAAAAGATGAAGAGGGACAGATAAAGACAAGAGGAAGGTAGTAATTAGTAACTGCTTTTAATTTACCAAAAATTAACCAGTTAAACAAAATGTATTACCATGATGGACTCTGCAGCTCCTCCAGGACGTATTTCCTTTCTTGAGCTCGACTGCTAATGCGTTATCAAATGTGTCACATAAGGATGTGGTACTCATCATTCTTGCCCTCTCTTAGCGGACCCTTCGCTTTTACTTTATCTGCGTCACATCTTTAACCTCTTCGCTCTTCCCTCACGTCCCTTCCAGAGAACGGTCCGTGCTCACCCTGAAAATTCTGGGTAGCAGCCCATCAAACTTTAATGGCAGCCTTAAGGTTTTGAGTTACCTGTTTTGTATCTTCTTCGCAATGCAAATTAATTGGGCACTCCTCTTGCTTTTCCCATGACACAGCTGCACTGGGTTAGTAGAGTAGTTTTCTGATAGGAAACATGTTTAATAACTATTCTGCACGAGGAATATGTTATTTGAGTGTCTGAAGAACAAAACTAACGGTAACGGTAATGCTAATGGTAGCCAAAATCAAATTCAAGTCTTTAACTTATTGTTCAGAAGTGAAGAGAGTTCACTCTCACAAAAAAGTGAAGAAAAAGCAGTGGGTCATTTCCAGAACTATTTAGTACCTTGTGAACAAAAGAGGGGACAATTTGACCTTGAGCTAAGGTTCTTTTTCGGGGCTCAAGTTTCTGGCTTCACTGCTTATCTTCGGTAGTATGTCTACTCTTTGGTAACTACCAACACTTGGCCTTGCGCCATGGCAGTGGGGTTTCATTTTAGATATGAGGCTAATTTGCATTCAGCTGGCTATTAATCAATGATAGGCTGATAACATCATTGTAACAAAAACTGCATGTAGTTAAAGAGGTGTGAGAATTGTTTTTCTGGAAAAAATACTTGGCATGAAAGAATTTCTACTTCTGAATCAAACTGTGATAATTGTGAAATTGATTGTCTGGTTCTATGGCAACCAGTATATTTCCACTAAGGTGAGATATTTCTAGATCTCTCCGAGAGCCTGTTGGAATGAGCTTCTGAAATATTGATTAGACATTGTATGGATGTGACAAAAGCTCTGTAGCTGCCGCCGTTATGCTCCGTTGGGCTCCGTTGCCGAGGTTCTTGAGTTTCATATGATTCAACCAAGCCAACGCAATTCTTTTGAAACAGAAACAGGGAGAACAAGGAAGCGGTAGCACTGACAGTTACAAAAATGTTCCATTTCAAATATATGCCCATCTTTTAAACATTTCTTATTCAAACAGGTTTGAGGTTTCCACAAAAGTATTAAGTAGTACAGCTATTTGGCACAGATAGGAGAATGTATGCCGAGTACCAAATCTGCATGTTAGCATGATTTCTGAACGAATCATGTAAAGGAGCTTCTGAAATGTTGAATGTATTTAAAAAATAAAAAAAATGCAGCCTTGGTGATCATAAGACTTCTTTTGAAAACAAACCATACAGACCCCAAACCTTTGAACAGTCCTGTGTGTGTATCTCTGAAGCAATCAATTTATTTAGAACAAAGCAGAAGAGTTTGTTTTCGGAGAGTTTATTTTTCATGACAAAACGCGAGCTAATGAAATCCAATACTGAGATAAGTCACGAAGCTTAGATAAACAACTGATAAGAGCTCTGGAAAATACAGCATAAATTACGGGTTACCATGCATATAGACATTTCAAATGTAAAATGCAACTGAGAGGAAAGTGGTCAGAAAAAGTTTCAACAAATGTTTTCATAAGTCTCTCAGAAGTAGAAAGTGATTCACAAAATAGTTTCAAGTGTTATTTATTTTCCATATTAATAATCATAATAATATTCTCAGGTTTTTTTTTTCCTCACTTAGCACACCAATTATTGAAGAAACAAAATAAACTGACAAACCATGTTTTTTCCACTGTTCCTCTGATGGCACATACACAAAGAGTAAGAGTGTGGGCATCATATCTACCAAAAGATTCATATCTACCAGTAGAAAAAGGTCATTCCTGCCCGGTAGAGTAAAAGCTTTTACGCTGTGGTGTGATTGGCCTTTCTGAGGTGGCACGTACAGACCAGCGGCTGACTGGAGGTGACATTTGAGGTGGTAGCCTGAGGGTCCTCTTTCTTCTTGGGCTCGTCTTTCTGCATCTCCACTTCCTCAACATCCTCCACCTTTTGGACTTCTTTCGGCTTGGGCCGGGGGTCTTTTCCATCCTTCTCACCCACCAGTGCTTTAGTGGGTTCCCGTAAGGTCTTTGCGCTTGCGGTCTTACCTTCCTGAATCTGGTTATGTGGTTTCTCCATAGCTTTACTGGACTGGCTCATGTATTTCCTGGGTGCGTAGGTCTTTGGAGGGTAGTAGGCCTCAAGCTTGCGTTTGTGGCTCATTGCTGAAGCGCAGCAGACGATGAAGATGATGACAACCAACAGAGAGGTCACGACAATGATGAGAAGCAAATTCTCCTTCAGGAAGTCCACCACTTGGTTGAAAAGGAAGTCTTTGATGCGGATGAAAGTGGCTGTTATGATGGGAGGAGGCGAGGGCGATGGAGGAACATGGGTGGTACGAGCGATGGGAAAGATGAATTCAGCTTCATCCCCGCTTCCCTCCATTGATACATTGAATGGGGCAGGCTTGGCGAAGCAACTGCTGCTCCAGAGAGCAGTCAGGAGCAGGCAAACAAAGCGCAGAGAGAGTGACATGCTTCCTCTAAAGACCTGAAAGAATGTGGACACAGAAGCAAACGTTACTAGTCATTCCCAACAGAAACGTGAAGTGAGCATTTTGTTTTATAAAGGTGCTTACAGCAGTTCGTAATACATATTTGGAAGATTCTAATTTACGATTAGGTTTAACACATACATGAACCACAAAACCAGTCAAGATTTATATATCATCTGAAAGCTGTATAAGTAAGCTTTGCATTGGTTAGCACAGGACACAGAGGGTGCAAAAATATCTAAATGTTGAGAAAATCCCCTTTTAAGTCGTCCAAATTAAGTTCTTAGCAATGCATATTACTAATCAAACATTAAGTTACGTTTTGATATTAATTGACCCAATATCTATATCTATATCTATCTATATTGACCCATGATCTATCCTTAACCTAATGATTTTTGGCATGAAAGAGAAATGTATAGATTTTAAACCATTCAATATATTGTTTGCTATTGCTACAAATATACCAGTGCTACTTATGACTGGTTTTGTGCTCCAGATTCACAAACTATTATATTAACAATTAATTACATAATATTCAGTACTTCCATGTATAATAACACTGTAACAAGGACACCTTAAAATAAAATGTAACCCAATTTAAAATCCTGTTAGCTGATGCATTATCTAATGTTAACTAAGAATGATCGATACATTTGTTCCATTGTTTGAGGTTAGTTCATCTTTTCCCATCAAATAAAAAAGATACAACTTTTGATTTTAATTTTTGTAGAAGTAAATGCATAACTTAACATTTAGTAAGATTATTATAATTTATTATTTTATGTTAGCTAATGCAATTAATTAATGTTAACAAATGGAGATGTTAAGAAGTTGTATTTTTGTTTTTGTTAAAAAATCTTTATATTTTTTTTCTTTACCAATAAGTTAAAATAAATGGTAAATAAAATCCAGTAGCACCAAAATGAAAAGAAAAGAAAGAAAAGAACCACAGCACTTTTTTATTATGTGTACCATGGTATTTTTTAAGTAGCATGGAATAGTAAAATATAAATATAACATGCCAATATTTGTTTACAACTAAATAATGAATTTGAACTGTATTGCAAATATCATAGAGATTTTATGTAGACTACAATGTAATGGAAATTTTGCACTTGGTGAATGGTAAATAGTTACCTAGTGTCTACGCACATAGAGGTCTCTGTATTATCAGTGCTATCAGTTCACTGTGAATCACAGGAAGGAAGATGCTTATAAAACACACGCATGGCTGTAGACTCTCTACATGAGAGCGAATTTTCATGTTTCTGTTTCCTCGCAGGAGAGAAGCTATTCCTGTTACATCCAGTCATTACTTATTTGGGGTGGAGGCAGAGGGAGTCCAGGCCTGGTTTGTAATTTCCTTGCCTGGCTGATGCCACCCGCTCACCACAGAAAAGCAAAAGCAAGGCCAGATATATATTTGTGAGGGTGCAGCAAGGCGTGGGAGAGCCGCAGCTCACAGGCCTGTATTTACAGCCCAGCTGCCACAGCCCAGCGAGACTATTTCTGCGATGCTCAAGAACACACACATCATATTCATATGCTTTACACAGCATCAAGAAACATGCATTATATTATCATGAAATCGTTCACGCTAAAGTAAACCATTTATCAAAAAGCATAGGAAGGATAAGCTACTTCAACCAGTAGCAGGTTAGGGTTTGAAGGGAATTCCCCCAAATGAACACCATCAGAACTGACGGTGCAAACCACATACGGACTACTATCCAATAGTCTTACCTCTATTGTCTTTACTTCTTTAAAACCTATTTTTATAAAACATTTCCTCCTTAGTGCAAACCACACTGACTAACCCTCAGCTCTGACCACGTTCTCGGTTCTGCTAATAAGAAGGCATTCAGTCACTTGTACAATTTTGTATTAACATACAATATGAGGTAACCTCAGCAATGTGTTGGAGGAATTTAATTTAAAATAAGAGCAAAAACAGGAAGCATCTGCTAAATTATTCCAATTAGAATATCGTCTGTGCAGACCACAAAAATAAAATGGGATATATTTTTACAGTAAAACAAGGAATGCAAAAAAGTGCATCCTTTGCATAGATGGCATTAAAATGCAGTTTGGCTTTTTTGCATAAGACAGTATATTTTGTGTAAAGCGCAAAAAAGGGGAGACAAAAGTGAACACTTGCTTTTTTTTTTTTATTCTTTTCACATATCACTATAAGCCTAATTTTTGTTTTTAATAGATAGTAGATGTTTTGCATGTGATAAGTTGGACCAATAAGTTAAAAAGTAATAAAATTATATAAAAAAGCAGAGGTGGTTCTAATGCTTGTACTTGTATTTGAGGTTTTGCATTTATTCCTACTTTGTGAGGTCACTCACTATATCAGAAAAACATGAAACCCTTCAGAATTTTACCAGGAATCTTGAGTGATTGATGATAAATCCATTTGAAATGAGATGTGACCTCTATATCAACAAGTTATTTATAACATGTGAAACCAAAACATCAAATAAACTCTCAATGAAGGAAATGTAAAAATACTCACTGATGGCGTTACTTCCTGTCTCTTCCTGTCACTTTGACAATGCTTTAAGCTACAGGTATGCAAAATAATAATAATAAAAAAGACAGAGTTGGTAAAGAAAAAAAGCTGCTTGTTCCTGTCCTGAAAGGCTTATGGAAGATTCTGACTGTGTGGGTTTTCCTAAAAAATCTGGATAATTGCACAAGGACATTTCCCTCCCCTCTTGCTCCATCTCCTCCCTTTTTCTGCCCTCCTCTCCTCCAGAACATAGATGGAGGCATGGGATAAGAATACTACAGCAATCCATTTCAAGTAATGGATGCATACAACTCATACATACTACTCACATTCACTTTAAAATGTAAGAGATCCAGGTCACTTCAATTCAATGATTTATTTAACATTTATAAAATTGGTTTGGCTAACAGTAACTGGGTTATCGCTATATGACTTCAGGTCATTTTGCACAACATTCACTTGAACACATCCATACTGACGTTTCCTAAACAGAATGTACATAGAAAACAACACTATAGTACAATTAAACAAACTAAATGTGAATTCAAAGTTTTTTTGTTTTTTTTTGCAAGTTGGCTTTGGCCATTTTCTTAAAGTCACACAAAAGAAAGTGTGTCATTTCTATGGAAATACTAAACTCTTTCTGGGTAAATGTGAAAGCGTGTATTTTATGTACATTTGCAATGATAACATGTTATATTCAGACCGTGATAATCTCCAACATCGTTCTGTTGGAGTAAATTATATAGCGCTAGCCGCACCGCAGACAGGAATAGACTATACTCAGCAATACATTCTGCCAAGCCCTACTAATGCCTGAGCTCCTTAGACAACCTCGTAGCTCAATATCTCAAAGAAATGATTAAATATTACATCTTTACACTTCAAAAAACAATTAAATGTTCCACTGATTAAATAAATGATGTGGATGACTGTACAGCAAATCATAAAACGGTTGTTTTAAAAGCCAGGCATCAGATTATTGGTAGAGCTTCTTTTGAGTGAGAAAACCGATCAACTGGGTCAATCCTGACCACTGACTTCAAAGATGCATCCTGTTTGTCAGTGCATAGGTCTACATTTCTAAAGAGGGCCTTCGGTATCAGGAAGAAAGCTGTTTAGAGTCAGATTATCTCCGTCAGGATCTCCATCCTCAGTATTGGGGATCAGTGCTCCGTTACTTTTGGGATATCGTCTTGGCTTTGGAACCGGGTGATCGGTGTCGTTCATCAGGGCAGAAATGCAGACCATCTCAGTCTCCTGGAGGAGATGCGCCTTATGCCTGTATCTGTACCCCGAGAGCTTGGTAGCCAGGCAGATGGTGCTAATGATGAAGATGGTGGTTAAAGCAGCCATGGAGGCGATGGCGATGAGGCAACGACTCACAAGTCCATCCCCTTGAGAAGAGGCAGTAGAACACGAGTGAGTCGTGGTGGGTTTTTTAGTGCCTGCTGTGGTAAGGTTTTTCGCACCTGTGGACATTCTCGTCGTCGTCGCTGCTGTCGTCAGCTTCTCTGTGACGTTATCTGGAGACGCAGGAAATGTGGGTCTGAGTGAAATGTGTCCAGTACTGTTATTTATTGTGGGAAGTTGGGTGTTATTTGCGCTCTCGTTATTTGTTGACCAGTGAACTGTCAGGTTCTCGGTTCCTGAAGTGGAGCTTTGCTGGGTGTGGTTCAAATCTGGAGCATCTGTAGTCGCAGAGATGTTTGAATCAGATACTGTCTGTAACGTACTCGAAGCCTTTAAATTTTCCACGGTGGTGCTGGTTGCATCGGTTGGAGATACGGTTGCTGTACTGTGTATGTTGGTGTTTATCGTTGTCGCATTGGGACTAATTTCCCTTTTCATCCTAAAAGATCTTGGCGTGACCAAACTGCTCAAAGCCAGCACAAAAACAAGAACTGGTAGTCGGTTAGTCACCTTCGCCATCTGCACGAAAAAGAGAGAATGTTGCAATAGTGTTTTAGACGCACAGCTTTATTTTCATATTCATATGCTGTATGATTATTCCTCCCTAGTATGTTGAGCGGAGAGGAACTTTCAGAGAGCGAGAAGTGAGAGCCAACTGAAGTCTAGCAACAATGGAAGAACAAAACACCTGATGTCTGCATACTTAAAGTTTGTGACTGTAGCATGTGGTTACACCATTACTTCCTTTTAGTAGACAAAGTGTCGTTGTTTTACAGTTATCCACACTTAAAAACTTAAGATTAAAAAATGTCCCGCTTGCGGTTATGATCACACTTCATGAAACCTTTACCAGTTTACTCAAAGATATGTAGTCATGTACACTCCACAGTTGATGGATTTTCAAAAGAAACACCACACTATATTAACCAAACATCCTATTTTAGACAAAATACGCTAAGGCAGAATTCAAATAGTACATACCATCCGTTTTTACCGTTGATCTGGAGTTCAATGGAACGTTAGGCCCCCTCACACACTCACAATGCAATGTCGCAAAACCTACTCGCTGCAACAAAAAAAAAAAAATACAGGAAGTCAAACCTCATGAAGCGTCAGGCTAAAGCCGAGGTGACGCAAACACAAATGAGCAAGAGAGAGACTTAAATATCACATCTTAGTTCCCCAAAACACTAACTTGTAACCAACCATGCTTCCACAAAAAGAGGTTTAATAATTGGAGACAAAAAAAGAGAGACACAAAGGCCGATGTTTCAGTTTATTTTTTATTTTTCTGGTAATCAGTAAGACTCTTTATACTTGAAGCAGATGAATGAACAAAAATGGTACAGTTATGCACAAATTGGAATTTCTAGATCTCCTTCCTTTTTATTTTTATTTCATTTTAAACATTAAAGGCTCACATTGTGCATAATGATGAGGGGGGAATGGGGAATTCTTTAAAACCATCAAACTCCAAATGATGGACAAACACCTTCCTACAGCCAAAGAAACCCTAAAAAATAAAATATTTACAAACAGCATCAAAATTAATCACTTGCATCCAGCCTTCTTCCTGCATTATCTTTTCAACCTACAAAAATCCCTGTTCACTTCAATCAACCACACGCTGGAGGAGGACGCATCACAGATGCCTCCTGAGGCCACTGAAACACTCAACATGGATCCATCGCAAAGCTTGGCACTTCTCTACCCATAAACGGCCCCTACATTTTCAAACCCTTCAACTTTAAAACTTCACCAAGAAAAGAAAGCGAGAGAATGACTGTCAGACACAGATCTGAAGTTCTTGTAGGTCACGGAAGACGCTGGCTATTTTAGACCAAAAAGCACAAAGAGGGAGGGATGCTTTTTAGAATCTATGAAAGAGGCACTAGACAGTGATGTGAAATGAAAATGAGATATGTAGAAGCGTCAAAACGAAAACCACAAGAGAACGCTGTGACGTAGGATGTAGCCAAAGCAATCTGAACAGCAGAATCACAGTTTCCTCTCTTCCTGGCATGGCCAATGCATAACTCAAACGAGAAAAAAAAAAGAGCTCTGGCATCAGCTTGAACTTGTTGCACACATAACACGTTCCTGAAATCATCATCTAGACGTGAGCCGTCCCTGGAGAGAACTGGTTCTGCTTGACTGGGAGAGCGAGAGAGACAGTGCATCGCAAACAGACTTATTAGGAAAAGGAAGTCAATCGTTGACTCACTATTGTGCTGGTTGTCATGGTCTACAATGCACAGCAAGAGCATGTACATCAACTGAGATGATGTGGACGGCACAACTCAAGATGAGAATTGGAGGTATTAATAAGAAAGCAAAACAAACCTAATGGTGTTTCTTCGACCTGAACCTGAACAAAGTCAGAGTAAAAGCTATCAGGCTGGTAAAGCAACCATATCTAGTTCTGAGCTTATATAAACATGTTTTGGGATGTGAAACTAGAAGCTGAGACCTTCTAGAGTTTACAAAGCGAGACCCGTACTGGTTCTGGTTTCATTCAGGAGACGAAATATGAATAAAGAAAGGTTCAGATACGAGGAAACTAGATAGGGGAAACTGACTCAGTTTGCTTGTATTATTACAATTATGATGAGCAATGTCTGCCATCATTTGAGTGGAGTACACACTGGCTGTATTCATGGCACCCATCAGAACCACCATTTGATTAATTATATTTGAATACTTTTAAATTGGTACACAATAAAAATTTTTAAAAAAAGAAGTCATCCTTAGTGGAATATTTTAGTGCACCTGTATTGTTTTCCAGTACTGGTTTGTAAACTTTGTCAACTCTACATGTTTGATTAAAATCTGTATTTTTTATTCGCTCGAAAGACACCTACCACATTGAGGAAAGGTTCCACTTTATTTCCTCTCCTTGCATTACTAGCATATAGCTTTGTCCCTCATACAAAGTACAAAATGAAAAGCTAGTCAAATACTGTCAGGGAGGTAAGGGAGCAAAATTTGGCAACTCAGAAGGGAGAAAGAGTAACTGCAATACTGATGAACTTTGAGCTCATCAAGTTCATCTAACTGTTTCATGATGCAATCTGCTTAGTCAAAATTTTAATAAGAAAAACGAAACAAAACAAAAAAACTTAAGACCTTTCAAGAACACCAGATAAAACAGCCGTTGCAGAAAGATTTGGAGTGAGACTGAGTAAAAAGCTAAACAGGGCAAATTTTGAGAGTTTCTGGTTTTCCAAATGGCTATGAGGTACAAACAGGTTTTGGGGATTGCAAAAAAAAAAAAAAAAAAAAAAAAACGAAAAAAAAAATGTATCATCTTGGAATGTTGGAGTCTTTTCAAGGCAGGCTTCAGACGGAACGCTGTCATGGTGATTGGCAGTGACGGGTCCCGCCCACCTGGCCAATGGGATATCCTGAATAGAAGTAGGGGAAAGGATTTCAGGGTCCATTAGATGTCCATTTTAGACAGCTGCTCCTCAAGTTTGGCAATTCTTTTTTCCTGACTGCTGACCAGCTCTCTGAGAGATTTCATTTCTTTCAAAACCTCTTCCAGCTTAGCTTCACTTTTCTGTTAAGAAAAAAAACAAGAGAGAAAAATTAAGGATACATTTTTATATATTTGAATATATAGTGTAACCAGACACACAAAAAGAAATTTGTTGTGGTTTTTCAGGAGTTCTTGGTACATGGATACATATGAGACATGGAAACTGAAAGAAAATTTAAATAAGTAAATAAACGAATGAAAATAAAACACATCGGAACAAAACAAAAAAAGATGACTTATGCATTAATGTATTATGTACCTATTTAACTTGCATTTGTTTACGGCAAATTTTAAACATTTCAAAGTTTTTCTTTTTAATTCATGAAAATCATTAGAATTGTAGTTAAGAATTATAATACGGCATATGCAAATAATTAAGTCAGCTTGTAGAATAATCTTTGGGTGTGATGAATAGCAGCTAACTCCTGTGATTACAGCTCTGAGCAGAGAGCTGGGTTTAGTGGGTGGGACACACATGTGCTGTTGCTGTCATGTGGTTAAACAGGCATGTGGTTAGGGGTTGGGTCTGCTGTAGAACATCCTTAAAACTGTAAAAAAGCTATATAAAAGTCAAAAAGAGAAGTTGGCCTTGAGCAATACAATAATTTAGCTGCATGAAGGTCACAACTGAAGCACAGTGTAATACGGCTAAAGAAATAGTAGTCAGTTATTATATATTAGGGAATTTAGATGTAGGAAAAATGGAATGCCGTAGGATGATAAAACGAACAGGAAAAAGTAAATTAGCAAATAATTCCCACTTACGATAGATGGTGTGGAGGTGGCGGTCTTGACAGCAGGAGCAGTATTCTCTGTGTTCTTGCTCATCTTGTTGTCTAGGACGTTCTTCTTGATCACTTTGAGATCCCGGTTCTTCCCTGGGATGTATCCATGTTTCAGGGATATCAGGATAGGATCTCCGTTCTTCCCTTCAAACCATTCCTCTGCCTCCAGGGGGGCGTCCGGACCCGCCGTGTCGGGGTAAAGGTCATCCTGGAACAAGTCCGACTGATGGAA
This sequence comes from Enteromius viviparus, assembly GCA_032353835.1. NCBI lineage: Eukaryota > Metazoa > Chordata > Actinopteri > Cypriniformes > Cyprinidae > Enteromius > Enteromius viviparus. Next base: position 2,183,789 of record JAUCNO010000795.1, read on the forward strand.
GGAAGAGTGTTATTAGTTTAAAGATATGCAGGATATGAATCATGCAAATTATTCAATCAAACATGCAAAAGTAGAAATGCAGAGTTCAGTTGCTTGGTGTCATGGCTGTTTTCTGAATTTATCATGAATTTTATGATTATTGATTTTTCTTTTTTTGTCCATGCATTTTATTAGTGCTGTCAAATTATTGCAGTTAATTGCATCCAAAATTATATATATATATATATATATATATATATATACACACACACAAAGCAAAACTTTTATATACAACTGATATATATATAAAAAGTTTATAAATAAATAAAAATTGTAAATAGATATATCTTATATATTTTTATATCTTTATATATTTAAAAGAAATGTTACATTTATATATTAAAGCAATTGATTATTTTTTAGATTAATTGTTTGACAGCACTAATTTTTAAATAGTTTTTGGAAACAATTTACATTTTTTAATATATACACTACCATTCAAAAGGTTGGGTTTCTAGATGTTTTTTTACATGAATTAATACAGCCAGGATGCATTAAATTGATCAAGTGACATTAAAAGACATTCATAATGTTATAAAAGTTTTTTTAAAAGTATGGAAAAATATCTTCACACAAATATTATGCAACACAAATCAGCATAATTTAATGATTTCTGAAAGACTGGCACAACTGCTCATGAAACTTTAGCTGCCATTAGTCATTACTTCTTTATGATTGCCATCTTAATTTCACAATTCAGTTATATATAATTTCAAAAATCATTACAGGAATAAAATACAATAAAAAATATAATGAAATAGAAAAACAATAATATTAAACAAAAAATAAACTAAACCTTCTGAATATTAGTGTTCACCGAGATATTTAGAGCTTATTATTTTTTAACATGTAATGTAATATTTATTTTGTTAAATGTTACATATAGGCCCGGTTTCACAAACTGGACTTAGCTTAAGCCAGGACTAGGCATTAGTTAAATTAAAATATTTAAGCAACTATTACAAAAAGGCCTTATAAAGGAAGTATTACAGGTGTGCATCTTAACACAGAACAATGACACTGACATGTTTTAAGATATGCCAGAGCAAGATATGTTCATCTGGGAAAGCTCAAACATGCAATTTAGTCAAGCTTAAGCCTCGTCTGTGAAACAGGGGTTAAATATCTATCAGCAGTGTATTGGTTTGAACAGACTGTGGCATAAAGCTAAATAATACAATGTGTTGAAAGACATGCAGCGGAGGAGTAGTATTAAATAAATCAAATCCAGAGTGAAAACCTCTAGTTTGGTGAACTTATAGAACAGCTCTGACAATGCCAGAAACCAGAAGCCAAAGCAGGAGGAAGCCTGTACTCTTTAAAACAAAACTGAAATGTCTCAAAAGGCTCACTTTTCTTGGCACGGTCATGATGATAGGTTCACACTTTCTCTCATGCAGTTTGTAAAACCTGAGAACACACACACAAGCACACAGGTCTATTAGAACATGATCACGGGGAAGCACACATTAGTGCAGGACTCGTTTGTGAAGACAGAACAGAACGAGGTGGGAAACAGGAAATACCACTGTACAAAAATAACACACTGAGCCTTAGATACCAACAAAACAGAACCTCTCTTCATGCATCACTCCTTTTCTTTACCAGGTCTACTGCTGCCCTCTTGTGGGAGGTTTGGGACTCTATCTTATCTATCTTTCCTGAATACAGTGGTGTTGACAAGCATTAAAAACAGGGCTCTAGACGGTTATTTAAAAATATATTGTAAAAAAAAAAATTTACATTTAAAGAAAAGTTTACTCCTTTAAGAACGGTTGTGCGTTTATGTCTCATCTTTTATTTTTTTTTATTTATCAGCATTTTAATCAGTCACAATTAAAAATTAATTCTATGCCAAAAGGTATTCTGAATTTTATAAAAAAATTTATATAAATATATATTTTTATAAATGCTTTGTTCATTAAAAGGTAACAGAGCACATAGCTTATTTTTTTATTGCTGGATGGCAAGTGCTTGACAAGTAATAAAGTTCACATATAAACAGAACAGCACTTTTTTTTGTT